>CM038708.1:4473862-4673862 GCA_021613375.1 Megaleporinus macrocephalus
AGCTCATCACGGGGAAAGTCTCAGTGCTGGCTGCTCACTTCAACAGGACTTCACTCGGTCAGTCCAGCTTCACACACCAGAGTTCACCATCTATCTGGAGCCATTATACACTCTACAGGGGAATTCCACCAGAATATATACAACACATAATTCAGAGGTTAAGATTGACGGCTTGGTGTAAAATGCTTCAGATGGTGTTTGCAGTGGTGGTGATGGTGTTTACAGTGGTGGTGATGGTGTTTACAGTGGTGGTGATGGTGTTTACAGTGGTGGTGATGGTAACCAGGGGTCTCCATGTCTACAACACTAATCTACACATTGTATTTACTATGAAACCCACCAGTGAAGCTACACGTGTCTTCTGAGTTTATCTGGATGTTGATGGTAAAATGTGGAAGATCTGAAAATACTAGGTTTTCTTTGGGGACTATTTGAACCTCACAGCGTCCTGCATGTATCCCTCCACCATGAATGAGTTTAAGACTGAGATCTTCCACTGTGAACAGTTCTGACTGTATCTAGTGTTTCACTCTGAATCACTCTCAATGGTTTAGTTATTGTCTTAACTGTATAATTATACAGGAACGTAGAGAAATCTGCATTCCCAGCATTCCCAGCATTCCCAGCATTCCCCTAAAATTCCCCTCTAGGTATTTGGAGTGGGCTTTGGTTTAGTGTATTTACGTGTGTGTGTGTGTGTGTGTGTGTGTGTGTCTGTGTGTGTGTGTGTGTGTGTGGTGTGTTAGGTGATAACCTGGAGAAGGAGCTGGTCCGGTATCAGCGGAGGAGGAAGCAGCAGGTGGTCCAGCCGTTTCAGTCTGACCTCAATGAATACATCCACTGTGAGGAGGCCGCCGCCATGGTGCCGGACATGGGGAGCGGTCAGTCACTTTACTCATCTATCTATCTATCTATCTATCTATCTATCTATCTATCTATCTATCTATCTATCTATCTATCTATCTATCTATCTGTCTATCTGTCTATCTATCTATCTGTCTGTCTGTCTGTCTGTCTGTCTGTCTATCTATCTATCTATCTATGTCTGTTGTGTGTTTGTTTTGTATATGTTTATTTTAATGTTTGTGTTGTTGTTTGTGTTTGTTTTGTATATGTTTATTTTAATGTTTGTGTTGTTGTTTGTGTTTGTTTTGTATATGTTTATTTTAATATTTGTGTTGTTGTTGGTGTTTGTTTTGTATATGTTTATTTTAATATTTGTGTTGTTGTTGGTGTTTGTTTTGTATATATTTATTTTAATGTTTATGTTGTGGTTTGTGTTGTTGTTTGTGTTTGTTTTGTATATGTTTATTTTAATGTTTATGTTGTTGTTTGTGTTGTTGTTGGTGTTTGTTTTGTATATGTTTATTTTAATGTTTATGTTGTTGTTTGTGTTGTTGTTGGTGTTTGTTTTGTATATGTTTATTTTAAGGTTTGTGTTGTTGTTTGTGTTTGTTTTGTGTATGTTTATTTTAATATTTGTGTTGTTGTTGGTGTTTGTTTTGTATATGTTTATTTTAATGTTTGTTGTTGTCTGTGTTGTTGTTTGTGTTTGTTTTGTGTATGTTTATTTTAATGTTTGTTGTTGTCTGTGTTGTTGTTTGTGTTTGTTTTGTATATGTTTATTTTAATGTTTGTGTTGTTGTTTGTGTTTGTTTTGTGTATGTTTATTTTAATGTTTGTGTTGTTGTTGGTGTTTGTTTTGTATATGTTTATTTTAATGTTTGTGTTGTTGTCTGTGTTGTTGTTTGTGTTTGTTTTGTATATGTTTATTTTAATGTTTGTGTTGTTGTCTGTGTTGTTGTTTGTGTTTGTTTTGTATATGTTTATTTTAATGTTTGTGTTGTTGTTTGTGTTTGTTTTGTATATGTTTATTTTAATGTTTGTGTTTGTTTTGTATATGTTTATTTTAATGTTTGTGTTGTTGTTTGTGTTTGTTTTGTATATGTTTATTTTAATGTTTGTGTTGTTGTTTGTGTTTGTTTTGTATATGTTTATTTTAATGTTTGTGTTGTTGTTTGTGTTTGTTTTGTGTATGTTTATTTTAATGTTTGTGTTGTTGTTTGTGTTGTTGTAGAGGTGCTGAGCGAGGTGTTTCAGATTAACCCTCCTCAGCTGAGTGTAGCGCGGAGTCTGCTGTCTCTGGTATGTGGAATCGCGGACTCGGGCAGCCACAGTCTGGACCTGGGCCGATTCTCTAAGGTCGACTTCCTGGTGCTGGTGCCCCCCTCACACGTGCTGCTGCATCAGACGGCCCGCCGCATCCGCCAGTCAGGTTAGACACTTACCTGAGCTCACCTGAGCTCACCTGACTCTACCCAAACTCACCTGAGCTCACCTGACTCTACCCAAACTCACCTGAGCTCACCTGACTCTATCCAAACTCACCTGACTCCACCCCAACTCACCTGAACTCACCTGACTCCACCCCAACTCACCTGAACTCACCTGACTTTATCCAAACTCACCCAAACTCACCTGACTTCACCCAAACTCACCTGACTTCACCCAAACTCACCTGACTCCACCCCTACTCACCTGAACTAACCTGACTTCACCCAAACTCACCTGACTTCACCCAAACTCACCTGACTCTACCCAAACTCACCTGAGCTCACCTGACTCTACCCAAACTCACCTGAGCTCACCTGACTCTATCCAAACTCACCTGACTCCACCCCAACTTACCTGAACTCACCTGACTTTATCCCAACTCACCTGAACTAACCTGACTTCACCCAAACTCACCTGACTTCACCCAAACTCACCTGACTCTACCCAAACTCACCTGAGCTCACCTGACTCTACCCCAACTCCCCTGAACTCACCTGACTCTACCCAAACTCACCTGACTCTACCCAAACTCACCGGAACTCACCTGACTCCACCCAAACTCACCTGACTCTACCCAAACTCACCTGACTCTACCCAAACTCACCGGAACTCACCTGACTCTACCCAAACTCACCTGACTCTACCCAAACTCACCTGAGCTCACCTGACTCTACCCCAACTCCCCTGAACTCACCTGACTCTACCCAAACTCACCTGACTCTACCCAAACTCACCGGAACTCACCTGACTCCACCCAAACTCACCTGACTCTACCCAAACTCACCTGACTCTACCCAAACTCACCGGAACTCACCTGACTCTACCCAAACTCACCTGACTCTACCCAAACTCACCTGAGCTCACCTGACTCTACCCCAACTCCCCTGAACTCACCTGACTTCACCCAAACTCACCTGACTCTACCCAAACTCACCGGAACTCACCTGACTCTACCCAAACTCACCTTAGATCATGTGAACTTACCTGTACTCACCTGAGAGACTCAGTCGCCAAAACATTTAGATATTGTTCAGTAAAGTGATGAGTTTCTGTCTGAGGTAACTTCTAAGATTTCAACGTTGATTTTTATTTTAATATTAATAATTATTAATATGCGTTATGATTAATAGTGATGGTTGTGTATGTCAGGTGTGCTGGTGGACCTGGGGATGGAGGACGCCGCCTCAGCTCTACAGAAAGCCGAGAAGTACGTGGCTCGTCTGGACAGCGAAGTTCACGGCAGGATGGAGACCTTCATGAGGAAGGTCAAACAGAACCCATACACGCTGTTCGTCCTCATCCACGACAACTCGCACGTGGACCTGACCAGGTACTGAAACTCGGGGTCTGAGGTCGTCATGACTGGTTCTGGTGTATAAACCCACACAGACCAGTTTTGGGCCCCACTGAGAGAGTATGTATGGTTCTGATGGTCTGAGGATATTATATAGAAATAAGCAGGCAAGACATTACTGGCTAAAGGGTCTATTAAATCCAATCATTAATCATCCAATCTCTGTCTCTCTCAGTTCAATGTCAGGCTCGGTCTCTCACGGTGAGCTGCAGGGTCTGGCGGACCGGGTGGTGAACTGTCCGGAGGTTCTGGAGGCGGAGAACGTTCTGGTGCTGCAGGTCAGCTCCTTCCCCTTCACCCTGCAGAGCCACCAGTCCCGCATCAGCGTCCACAACGAGGTCCACTGGCCCAGCAACCACACACCTGTGAGTACACCTGATCCCCGGCCACATGCTGGTGACTGGTGGTCTAAGATCGGACCACCAGTGCAGATAATACTGGTAATGATAAGTCAAGCATTATCGTAATATGTCCCTATTAATAACATTAATTAATAATAACATTATTAATAACAATAATTCTAAATAATATTGATTATTATTAACTAATTACTCAAAGATTGGACCGCCAGTGCATATAATACTGGTAATAGTAAGTCAGTCATTATATATATCCCTATTAATAATTAATTACAGTAATTATTAATAATTAATGATGAAACTAATAATTAATAGTAATCATCATGTTGTGTCTCTATTAATGATTACTGATCATTTGGTAATTAAAAGTGATAATTAATGGTTAATAATTAGTAAAGGATAATAATGATAGTCCAGCTCAGCTCTGTAATAACTGGTCCCTCTCTCCTCCAGCAGGGGGAGCCGTCTCCTAAAGACCTGCTGTACTTCGGGCTGAAGGACTACAGCCGCTCTCTGCAGTGGGGCGTGGCCAGTCCCATCCTGCGCTCCGACGACGCCTTCGAGAGGATGGTCAGCGCCCTGCTCGAGCGGTCAGTCAGATATTACTGAACATCTGGTAGAGATCAGATAACACACAGCGTCTGATACATACTGAATCCAGTCTGTTAGATATTACTGAACACCTGGTCCAGATCTGATAACACACAGCGTCTGATACATACTGAATCCAGTCTGTTAGATATTACTGAACACCTGGTCCAGATCAGATAACACACAGCGTCTGATACATACTGAATCCAGTCTGTTAGATATTACTGAACACCTGGTCCAGATCTGATAACACACAGCGTCTGATACATACTGAATCCAGTCTGTTAGATATTACTGAACACCTGGTCCAGATCTGATAACACACAGCGTCTGATACATACTGAATTCAGTCTGTTAGATATTACTGAACACCTGGTCCAGATCTGATAACACACAGCTTCTGATACATACTGAATCCAGTCTGTTAGATATTACTGAACACCTGGTCCAGATCAGACAACACACAGCGTCTGATACATACTGAATTCAGTCTGTTAGACATTACTAAACATCTGGTCCAGATCAGACAACACACAGCGTCTGATACATACTGAATCCAGTCTGTTAGACATTACTAAACATCTGGTCCAGATCAGACAACACACAGCGTCTGATACATACTGAATCCAGTCTGTTAGATATTACTGAACATCTGGTCCAGATCAGATAACACACAGCGTCTGATACATACTGAATCCAGTCTGTTAGATATTATTATATTATATTATATTATATTATATTATATTATATTATATTATATTATATTATATTATATATATAGATAAAATGTTTATTTATTTAGTTAAATTTTTTGTACGATATCCACTGTGATAATTTATTTATTTATTTATTTATGTAATTGTATTTATTTATTATTTCATTAGTTAATATTTGTGTTTATTATTTATTTATTTTTTATTATGTTTATTATTTATTTATTTAATTATTTATTTATAAAATACATTTATTTATTTAGTTAGTTGTTTATTTATGTCTCTCAGACACGCTCAGACATGCTATCTTTTGGTGTTTATTATTTGTTTGTTTGTTTGTTTGTTTTCTGTTTCTCAGGCACCCTCAATTACACAGCATGGTGGTCCGGAGTTATCTGCTGATTCAGCAGTACACGGAGGCCCTGATGGCTCTGACCGTGTGCCCGTCACTGCGTGATCACGTGACCCCTCAGACGCTGGCGATGGTGGAGTGCGTGCTGCGGTGCGGGGGCCGCGGGGGGCGGGGCCACATGCTGCTGGTGCGCGTGCCCTCCCTGCAGCTGGCCCGGCTGGCGCGGGAGCGTCTGGAGGAGGCGCAGGAGAGGCTGGGGCTGCAGTACAGGTTCGCCGTGCTGCTCGGAGGACCGACGGCTGAAATCAGCCTCGCCAAACACTTCTGTGCACGACTGAGGGTGAGACGCTCGCAACACCCCCGGGCTAGTGACACGATGTGGTTATAAACACTGTGTCCACTCACTGTCCACTCTATTAGACACTCCTACTACTTGCTGGTCCACCTTGTAGATGTAAAGTCAGAGTCAGTAGATCATCTGCTGCTGCACAGTTTGTGTTCCTCTAGTTCTTCATCAGTGGACACAGGACGCCGCCCACAGGACACTGCTGTCTGGATAGTTTTGGTTGGTGGACGATTCTCAGTCCAGCAGAGACACTGAAGTGTTTAAACACTCCAGCAGCAGCACTGCTGTGTCTGATCCACTCACACCAGCACAACAGACACTACTAACACACCACCAGCATGTCAGTGTCACTGCAGTGCTGAGAATGACCCACCTCCCTAATAGTATCTGCTCTGTGGTGGTCCTGTGGGGGTCCTGATCATTAAAGAACAGAGTAATAAGGTATACTGATGAACTACAGTCTGTAAGTGGAGCTCCTGTATGGTCAGTGGAGCTGATACAGTGGACAGTGAGTGTAGATACAGTCTGTAAGTGTAGGTCCTGTGTGGTCAGTGGAGCTGATACAGTGGACAGTGAGTGTAGATACAGTCTGTAAGTGTAGGTCCTGTATGGTCAGTGGAGCTGATACAGTGGACAGTGGGACTGTAGGACCTGGAGTTCACTGGAGATGTTTGTGTGCTGCAGGCCTGGCGTGGCTGCAAGAACGAAGACTGGGTTCCGCTCACCTACGAGGATCTGGAGGATTTACCCTGTATCGTAATCCTGACAGGGAAAGACCCTCTCGGAGAAACGTTCCCCCGGTAAACACAAACACATCACCTGACCCTTCATACACACCACCTCACAGCCACTGTCCAGCAGACCAGCACTAACGAAACTCCTGTAACTGACCGCGTTTGTGTTCCTGCAGGTCTCTGAAATACTGCGACCTGCGCCTGATCGACTCCAGCTACCTGACCCGCACGGCCCTGGAGCAGGAAGTGGGCGTGGCCTGCTCCTATGTCACCCGCGGCGTGATTCCTGACGCCATGGCAACTACAGGCAGGGAGGAGGAGCGTAGAGAACAACATGAAGATGAAGAAGAACGAAGTGCAGAGCCGGACGACCTGCACATGGAGCTGGAGAGACCGCCGAGCAACGGCAGCGCCACCACCCGAGCGTCTGGTGAGACTTTAAGTAGATCACTACAGAACAACAAGCCTGATCACCAACGAGTCTGATCACTAACAAACCAGATCACTAACAAGTCTAATTACTAAAAAAAACAGATCACGGACAAACCAGATCACTAACAAGCCTGATTATTACCAAACCAGATCACCAACTAGCCAGATCACTAACAAACCAGATCACTAACAAACCAGATCACCAACAAACCAGATCACTAACAAACCAGATCACTAACAAACCAGATCACCAACAAACCAGATCACTAACAAACCAGATCACTAACAAACCAGATCACCAACAAACCAGATCACTAACAAGCCTGATTATTACCAAACCAGATCACCAACTAACCAGATCACTAACAAACCAGATCACTAACAAACCAGATCACCAACAAACCAGATCACTAACAAACCAGATCACCAACAAGTCTGATTATTACCAAACCAGATCACTAACAAACCAGATCACTAATAAGCCTGATTATTACCAAACCAGATCACTAACAAACCAGATCACTAACAAACCAGATCACTAACAAACCAGATCACCAACAAGTCTGATTATTACCAAACCAGATCACTAACAAACCAGATCACTAATAAGCCTGATTATTACCAAACCAGATCACTTACAAACCAGATCACTAACAAACCAGATCACTAACAAGCCTGATCACGAACAAACCAGATCACCAACAAACCAGATCACTAACAAACCAGATCACCAACATGTCTGATTATTACCAAACCAGATCACTAACAAACCAGATCACCAACAAACCAGATCACTAATAAGCCTGATTATTACCAAACCAGATCACTAACAAACCAGATCACTAACAAGCCTGATCACGAACAAACCAGATCACTAACAAGCCTGATCACTAACAAACCAGAACACTAACAAGTCTGATTACTAAATAAACAGATCACCAACAAACCAGATCACTAACAAGTCTGATTACTAAATAAACAGGTCACGAACAAACCAGATCACTAACAAGCCTGATTATTACCAAACCAGATCACCAACAAACCAGATCACTAACAAGCCTGATTACTAACAAGCCAGATCACCAATGAGTCTGATTACTAACAAACCAGATCACTAACAAGTCTGATTACTAAAAAAACTGATCACGAACAAACCAGATCACTAACAAGTCTGATTACTAAAAAAAAACAGATCACAAACAAACCAGATCACTAACAAGTCTGATTACTAAAAAAACAGATCACTAACAAGTCTGATTACTAAAAAAACAGATCACTAACAAACCAGATCACTAACAAGCCTGATTATTACCAAACCAGATCACCAACAAACCAGATCACTAACAAACCAGATCACTAACAAGCCTGATTACTAACAAGACAGATCACCAATGAGTCTGATTACTAACAAACCACATCACTACCAAATCAGAACACTTACGAGCCAACCTGATCACTTACAAGCCTGACTACTAACAAACTGGATCACTTACAAGCCTGACTACTAACAAACTGGATCACTTACAAGCCTGACTACTAACAAACTGGATCACTTAGAAGGCAGTTAACTACCAAGGCCAACTACTAATAAACCAGATCACTAACAAGTCTGATTACTATCTGGTCTGATTACTATCAGGGATGATCAGTGAGAATCAAAGTTATTTACTGACATTAAAGTTCTTTCTCTCTCCTTCCAGGCTCTCTCACTGAAAACAATGTCAGCTCCTCCGGCGTTCCTGACTCCTCCCATAAACCTTTCTCTGGCTCCGCCTCCTCCCAGACTGAAGCAGGCCGTAACAGTAACGGTGTCTTCACAGACTCCAGCACCTCCCCTCACCACATCAAGCAGGAGTGCGACTCCCAGGGCCTCCCCACCTGCTCCTCCTCCTCCTCCACAGCCCTTCCCTCATTCTCCTCTTCATCCTCATCCTCCTCCTCCTCATCCTCCTCTTCCACCTCCTCTGCGTCTCCTGGTACTCAGAGACCCACCCAGTCTACTCAGAGTGTCCGCAAGCCGCGGATATTCCCCCGGACGGTGGTTCTGTCTCAGGCCGCGTACAGGCTGCTGGCCCCGGAAGCGGTGGGTCAGCCCAGCTCGGGTTCCCTCCTCCCCCACGGAGACTTAGCATGGTCTGGACCCCTCAGACCACCAGTACCAAACCACCTTGGCCCGACCGAACAATCAGTGTACTATCGGCAGTGGACGTCCGCACGACCGCAACACGCAGATTACAACGGACCTGGTACTGTCCATCCCAGGAGACTCCTGCTGAGCGGACCCCCACAGGTCAGAACCTCATTTATCACATTTACGTCCTCTGTACAGAACAGATTTAAATATGACTAGACTGCTGTGGGCTGAATGGGTGGGGCTAATGGGAATGTTGTTGAGTATGTTGTTCAGTATGTTGCTCAGTATGTTGTTGTGTATATTGTTGAGTATGTTGTTGAGTATACTGTTGAGTATATTGTTGAGTATATTGTTGAGTATGTTGTTGAGTATACTGTTGAGTATATTGTTGAGTATATTGTTGAGTATGTTGTTGAGTATGTTGTTGAGTATGTTGTTGAGTATGTTGTTGAGTATGTTGTTGAGTATATTGTTGAGTATGTTGTTGAGTATGTTGTTGAGTATACTGTTGAGTATGTTGTTGAGCATGTTGTTGAGTATACTGTTGAGTATGTTGTTGAGTATGTTGTTGAGTATATTGTTGAGTATGTTGTTGAGCATGTTGTTGAGTATGTTGTTGAGTATGTTGTTGAGTATGTTGTTAAGTATACTGTTGAGTATACTCAGTACTGGAATAGAATAGTATGTTGTTGAGTATGTTGTTGAGTATATTGTTGAGTATGTTGTTGAGCATGTTGTTGAGTATGTTGTTGAGTATGTTGTTGAGTATATTGTTGAGTATGTTGTTGAGTATGTTGTTGAGTATATTGTTGAGTATGTTGTTGAGTATGTTGTTGAGTATGTTGTTGAGTATGTTGTTGAGTATGTTGTTAAGTATACTGTTGAGTATACTCAGTACTGGAATAGAATAGTATGTTGTTTAGTATATTGTTGTGTATATTGTTGAGTATGTTGTTTAGTAAACTGTTGATTATGTTGTTGAGTAAACTGTTGAGTATGTTGTTGAGTATATTGTTGAGTATGTTGAGTATGTTGTTGAGTATGTTGTTGAGTATACTGTTGAGTATACTCAGTACTGGAATAGAATAGTATGTTGTTGAGTATGTTGTTTAGTATGTTGTTGAGTATGTTGTTAAGTATACTGTTGAGTATGTTGTTAAGTATACTGTTGAGTATGTTGTTAAGTATACTGTTGAGTATACTCAGTACTGGAATAGAATAGTATGTTGTTGAGTATGTTGTTTAGTATGTTGTTGAGTATGTTGTTGAGTATACTGTTGAGTATGTTGTTAAGTATACTGTTGAGTATGTTGTTAAGTATACTGTTGAGTATACTCAGTACTGGAATAGAATAGTATGTTGTTGAGTATGTTGTTTAGTATGTTGTGGAATATGTTGTTGAGTATGTTGTTGAGTATGTTGTTAAGTATACTGTTGAGTATGTTGTTAAGTATACTGTTGAGTATACTCAGTACTGGAATAGAATAGTATGTTGTTGAGTATGTTGTTGAGTATGTTGTTAAGTATACTGTTGAGTATGTTGTTAAGTATACTGTTGAGTATACTCAGTACTGGAATAGAATAGTATGTTGTTGAGTATGTTGTTTAGTATGTTGTGGAATATGTTGTTGAGTATGTTGTTGAGTATACTGTTGAGTATGTTGTTAAGTATACTGTTGAGTATACTCAGTACTGGAATAGAATAGTATGTTGTTGAGTATGTTGTTGAGTATATTGTTGAGTATACTGTTGAGTATGTTGTTAAGTATACTGTTGAGTATACTCAGTACTGGAATAGAATAGTATGTTGTTGAGTATGTTGTTAAGTATACTGTTGAGTATGTTGTTAAGTATACTGTTGAGTATACTCAGTACTGGAATAGAATAGTATGTTGTTGAGTATGTTGTTGAGTATGTTGTTAAGTATACTGTTGAGTATGTTGTTAAGTATACTGTTGAGTATACTCAGTACTGGAATAGAATAGTATGTTGTTGAGTATGTTGTTGAGTATGTTGTTAAGTATACTGTTGAGTATGTTGTTAAGTATACTGTTGAGTATACTCAGTACTGGAATAGAATAGTATGTTGTTGAGTATGTTGTTGAGTATGTGGTTGAGTATGTTGTTGAGTATGTTGTTAAGTATACTGTTGAGTATACTCGGTACTGGAATAGAATAGTATGTTGTTGAGTATGTTGTTTAGTATGTTGTTGAGTATGTTGTTGAGTATACTGTTGAGTATGTTGTTAAGTATACTGTTGAGTATACTCAGTACTGGAATAGAATAGTATGTGGTTGAGTACAGTGCATGGCTCACCTACTCTGTGTCTGTGCTGCAGGTGGGTAAAACAGGTGCGTACCTGCAGTTTCTGCGGATCCTGTTTCGAATGCTTATCCGACTTCTGGAGGTGGACGTGTACGACGAAGAGGAGATACCGGAGGGTGAGGCAGTGACTCTTTATTCTATTCTGTTCTACTCTACTGTAATCTACTCTACTCTATTTCATTCTACTCTACTCTACTCTATTCTATTCTATTCTATTCTGTTCTATTCTATTCTGCTCTATTCTATTCGATTCTAATTCATTCTATTCTATTCTATTCTATTCTATTCTATTCTAATTTATTGTATTCTATTCTGTTCTATTCTATTCTATTCTGCTCTATTCTATTCGATTCTAATTTATTCTATTCTATTCTATTCTATTCTATTCTATCCTGTTCTATTCTATTCTCTTCTATTTTATTCTATTCTATTCTATTTTATTCTATTCTATTCTATTCTGTTCTATTCTATTCTATTCTATTTTATTCTATTCTGTTCTATTCTATCCTGTTCTATTCGATTCTAATTTATTCTATTCTATTCTATTCTATTCTATTTTATTCTATTCTATTCTATTCTGTGCTATTCTATTCTGTTCTATTCTATTCTATTCTATCCTGTTCTATTCTATTTTATTCTATTCTATTCTATTCTATTCTATTCTCTTTTATTATATTCTATTCTATTCTGTTCTATTCTATTCTGTTCTATTCTATTCTATTCTATTCTATTCTATTCTATTCTATTCTGTTCTATTCTATCCTGTTCTATTCTATTCTATTCTATTTTATTCTATTCTATTCTATTCTATTCTGTTCTATTCTATTCTATTCTATTCTATTCTGTTCTATTCTATTCTGCTCTATTCTATTCTATTCTGCTCTATTCTATTCTATTCTAATTTATTCTATTCTATTCTATTCTAATTTATTCTATTCTATTCTATTCTAATTTATTCTATTCTATTCTATCCTGTTCTATTCTATTCTATTCTATACTCTTTGTTGTTACTTCAGGGATAAGGAAATCTGTATATAAGATGATAGTTGATAGCTGTTGGGCTCTAATGACCTTGCTCTGTTCGTCCTGCAGATGTAGTGGAGGATCCGGAGGCTCCAGTGTCCAGTGTCCTTCAGTGGCCTGACCTGGAGGATATTCAGAAGATGACCTTTGACCCCTGCCCTCGTGATGCCAAATTCAGGCACTGCAGTGCGGTGTACTCAGACCGGAGTTTACAGAGACTGAACGGTGCTTACCGCACACACTACACGACCTGTTACGCCCAGTCTGAGCGTCTCTGTCGTTCAGAGAGGGGTTTGGTGTGAACTGGTTCAGATGATGGTGTTTACAGTGGTGGTGATGGGAACCAGGGCTCACCATGTCTTCTACCCATATATACACAATGTATTTACTATCAGAACCAACAGAGAACCTTATATGAACGTTGCTTCTGGTTCCACTGAGCACCACTGATCAGTTCTGATCCGTTCCTTCTGAACAGCTGGGTTTAGCTGGATTTTAAAAGATTTAATCAAGAAATTAAAGATTGAAGGATCAGCGAGATCCTGTCAGTAAAGATGCTATAGACTGTTTGATGGATCTAAAACTGATGTGTGTATGTTTACGTTGTGCAGGTGTGAAAAGAGAGACGTGTGAGGAGAGCGGAGAGATGAAGAGGAACACGGTGTCCATCAGACTTAGCGTGTTTGCCGCCCACAATGCATTTCACCACTGTGAGCAGTGCAGTCATTACAGTGAACCTGGACCCGCCCGGCCTGTGAGTTACACCCGTATTTAAACCTGATTGGCTCATTCACACTTATAGTTCAACCTAATTGGCTCACGCTGAAGCCTGATTAGCTCGTTTATAGTCATACTCTATCCTGCTTGGCTCAATCACACTCATACTCAAACCTGATTGGCTCATTCACACTTATAGTTGAACCTAATTGGCTCACATTGAAACCTGTTTAGCCCATTTATAGACATACTCAAACCTAATTGGCTCAATCACATTCATACTCAAACCTGATTGGTTCATTCAAACTTCTACTCAAACTTGATTGGCTCATTTACACTTATAGTTCAACCTAATTGGTTCACATTGAAACCTGATTAGCTAATTTGTAGACATACCCTATCCTGATTGGCTGAATCACACTCATACTCAAACCTAATTGGCTAAATCACACTCATACTCAAACCTTGTTGGCTTATTCAAAGTATACTCAAATCTAATTGGCTGATTCACACTTATAGTTAAACCTAATTGGCTCAATCACACTCATACTCAAATCTGATTGGCTCATTCACACTTATAATTGATTCTAACTAGCTCATACTGAAATATGATTAGCTCATTTATAGTCATACTCTATCCTGATTGGCTCATTCACACTAATATTGAAGCTGATTTCCTTGTATAAACTCCTACTTAACCTAACCAGCCTATTCACACTAATACTCAAAACTGATAGGCTCATTTATATTCGTACTGTAACCTAATTGGCTGATTCACACTAATACGCAAACCTGATTGGCTCATTCATACTCAAATCTGATTGACTTAAACATATTCATTTTTAAGCCTGATTGGCTTAATCACACTAACACTGAGACCTGATTAGCCCATCAGCGGGTATACTCAATCCTGATAGGTTCATTCACACTCATACTCTGGCCTGGTGGACTCATTCACAATAATACAAAACCTGATTTGCTTATTTACTTTCATACTGAAACCTGATTGGCTCATTCACAGTCATACTCAATTCTGATTGGTTCATAATACTTAAAACTAATTGGCTGGTTCTCCATCGTCACTGTGACACCACCGTTGGTGCCGTGTTTTTCATCTATCTGTTGAAAGTTATAGAAGTATAATACGTACGTATGCGTGATGGTGTGTATGTTTTGTGTCTACAGCTGTCTGACTGCACCTTCCACGCGTTCACCTTCTGCTCCTCGATGCTGGGGGAGGAGGTGCAGCTCCACTTCATCATCCCCAAAACCAAAGAGAAGCATTTCGTCTTCAGCCAGCAAGGCCGTCATCTGGAGAGCATGAGGCTGCCTCTGATCTCAGACCAGGTCAGAACACCACAGCACAGCCAGAGGAAGTTCTAATGCAGAGGTTCTCAGACTGATCCTCAGGGAACCACAGATGATCCAGATTTTTCTCCAACCTAATTTTTAACACATATGAAGAGAAGAAAGCTGAGGACAATCTGAGGTCCAGTTTGAGAACCTCTGCTCTGATAGCGCCACCGTGTGAATACAGCGCTAGTGTTTCTAATAAAGTGGCCAGTTAGTGGAAGCACAAAGTTGGTGTTTCTAATAAAGTGGCCAGTTAATGAAAGTACGAGGCTGGTGTTCCTAATAAAGTAGCCAGTTAGTGGAAGTAGAATGCAGGTGTTTCTAATAAAGTAGCCAATTAGTGGAAGCACAAAGTAGGTGTTTCTAATAAAGTGGGCAGTTAATGTAAGCAGAAGGTGGATGTTTCAAATAAAGTGGCCAGTTAATGAAAGTACAAGGTAGGTGTTTCTAATAAAGTAGCCAGTCAATGGAAGTAGAAGGTAGGTGTTTTTAATAAAGTGGCCAGTTAGTGGAATTACAATGTAGGTGTTTCGAATAAAGTGGCCAGTTAGTGGAAGTATAAGGTGGGTGTTTCCAATAAAGTGGCCAGTTATTATTGCTGGAGAGGTAAATCTCAGGTTAGGTTTAACTAACTCTCTCTCTCTCTCTCTCTCTCTCTCTCTCTCTCTCTCTCTCTCTCTCTCTCTCTCTCTCAGGACTCAGACATGTTGAAGAGTCCTATCTTCACCCCCACCACGGGTCGTCAGGAGCACGGCCTGCTGAACCTCTACCACGCCATGGAGGGAGCAGAGCACCTGCACATTCTGGTGGTCAAACAGCAGGAAATGCCCCTCTACAGGAAGTACTGGCCCAACCACATCCTGCTGGTGCTGCCCGCCGTCTTCAACACGTCTGGAGTGGGTGGGTACTGACCGGACGAGACCACTGACCTTAGATTGTTTATGTACTGGTACTGAAACTGACCGGTACTCTGCTTTCTGAGCTGCACTGATGCGGGTCTGTACTTTGTTAGTGTACAGGTAAAGATGTACAGGTGAAGGTGTACAGGTAAAGGTGTACAGGTGAAGGTGTACAGGTAAAGGTGTACAGGTAAAGATGTACAGGTGAAGGTGTACAGGTAAAGGTGTACAGGTGAAGATGTACAGGTAAAGGTGTACAGGTGAAGGTGTACAGGTGAAGGTGTACAGGTAAATGTGTACAGATGAAGGTGTACAGGTAATGGTGTACAGGTAAATGTGTACAGTGAATGGTACACAGGTAAAGGAGTAAAGGTAAATGTGTACAGGTAAAGGAGTAAAGGTGAAGGTGTACAGGTGAAGGTGTACAGGTAAATGTGTACAGATGAAGGTGTACAGGTAATGGTGTACAGGTAAATGTGTACAGTGAATGGTACACAGGTAAAGGAGTAAAGGTAAATGTGTACAGGTAAAGGAGTAAAGGTGAAGGTGTACAGGTGAAGGTGTACAGGTAATGGTGTACAGGTGAAGGTGTACAGGTGAAGGTGTACAGGTAAAGGTGTACTGGTGAAGGTGTACAGGTGAAGGTAAATGTGTACAGGTGAAGGTGTACAGGTGAAGGTGTACAGGTAAAGGTAAATGTGTACAGGTGAAGGTGTACAGGTAAAGGTGTACAGGTAAAGGTGATTATGGTAAATGTGTACAGATGAAGGTGTACAGGTGAAGGTAAATGTGTACAGGTGAAGGTGTACAGGTGAAGGTGTACAGGTAAAGGTGATTATGGTAATAGTGTACAGGTGAAGGTGTACAGGTAAAGGTGTACTGGTAAAGGTAAATGTGTACAGGTGAAGGTGTACAGGTAAAGGTGTACAGGTAAAGGTGATTATGGTAAATGTGTACAGGTGAAGGTGTACAGGTAAAGGTGTACTGGTAAAGGTAAATGTGTACAGGTGAAGGTGTACAGGTGAAGGTGTACAGGTGAAGGTGTACAGGTAAAGGTGTACTGGTAAAGGTAAATGTGTACAGGTGAAGGTGTACAGGTGAAGGTGTACAGGTGAAGGTGTACAGGTAAAGGTGTACTGGTAAAGGTGAAGGTGTACAGGTGAAGGTGTACAGGTGAAGGTGTACAGGTAAAGGTGTACTGGTAAAGGTAAATGTGTACAGGTGAAGGTGTACAGGTGAAGGTGTACAGGTGAAGGTGTACAGGTAAAGGTGTACTGGTAAAGGTGAAGGTGTACAGGTGAAGGTGTACAGGTGAAGGTGTACAGGTAAAGGTGTACTGGTAAAGGTAAATGTGTACAGGTGAAGGTGTACAGGTGAAGGTGTACAGGTAAAGGTGATTATGGTCTGTGTGTATCAGGTGCTGCTCGCTTCATGATAAAGGAGCTGTCGTATCATAACCTGGAGCTGGAGAGGAACAGGCTGGAGGAGCAGGGCGCTCGCCGCCAGGACGTCTGGCCCTTCATTCTCATCATGGACGACTCCTGCGTACTGTGGAACACACACACAGCCGGTCACCACGGCAACAGGTACGGGGAAGGGGTGGATAGATGGATGGACGGATGGATGGAGGAGATTGGGGGGCAGATAGATGATTGGATGAATATAGGAAGTAATGTATGGATAATTGGGTGGATGAATGAATGAACTAAGGGAATACAGGGTGGATAGATGGATGGATGGATGGATAAGAGGTAGATGAGTGGATAAACTAAAGGAATAAAGTAGGAAATGAATGAATGGTTGGATGGTGAACGTCTCTCTCTCTCTCTCTCTCTCTCTCTCTCTCTCTCTAGTTCGGAGGTGGTGAACGTGTCTCTGAAGTCAGTGGTCCTGCATATGGAGTCCAGTCCTAAGCTGAGTCAGTACGCTGTGTGTGGATTGCGGAGCTGGAGCAGTAAAAACGTGAGTGCGGGATCCGCGTTCAGCCGCTGTCACCTCCACGACTTCGTCCTGCTCAACGTGGACCTCACCCAGAACGTCCAGTACGACCTCAACCGGTAAGCAGAACCAGGACGTCCTCGAACCTACAGTACATTTACAACATGTCTGAGAACGTTTGTGATCTGAGTGACGGCCCTAATGACAGACTGTAATACACTACAGGAAGCGTAGGGGGCGACGGTCGTTCTGACAGACTGTAATACACTACAGGAAGCATAGGGGGCGACGGTCGTTCTGACAGACTGTAATACACTACAGGAAGCGTAGGGGGCGACAGTCATTCTGACAGACTATAATACACTACAGGAAGCGTAGGGGGCGACAGTCGTTCTGACAGACTGTAATACACTGCAGGAAGCGTAGAGGGCGACAGTCGTTCTGACAGACTGTAATACAATACAGGAAGCGTAGGGGGCGACGCTCGTTCTGACAGACTGTAATACACTACAGGAAGCGTAGGGGGCGACGCTCGTTCTGACAGACTGTAATACAATACAGGAAGCGTAGGGGGCGACGGTCGTTCTGACAGACTGTAATACACTACAGGAAGCGTAGGGGGCGACAGTCATTCTGACAGACTGTAATACACTACAGGAAGCGTAGGGGGCGACAGTCATTCTGACAGACTATAATACACTACAGGAAGCGTAGGGGGCGACAGTCGTTCTGACAGACTGTAATACAATACAGGAAGCGTAGGGGGCGACAGTCATTCTGACAGACTATAATACACTACAGGAAGCGTAGGGGGCGACAGTCGTTCTGACAGACTGTAATACAATACAGGAAGCGTAGGGGGAGACGGTCGTTCTGACAGACTGTAATACACTACAGGAACCGTAGGGGGCGATGGTGGTTCTGACAGACTGTAATACACTACAGGAAGCGTAGGGGGCGACGGTGGTTCTGACAGACTGTAATACACTACAGGAAGCATAGGGGGCGACGCTCGTTTTGACAGACTGTAATACACTACAGGAAGCGTAGGGGGCGACGGTGGTTCTGACAGACTGTAATACACTACAGGAAGCGTAGGGGGCGACGGTGGTTCTGACAGACTGTAATACACTACAGGAAGCGTAGGGGGCGACGCTCGTTCTGACAGACTGTAATACACTACAGGAAGCGTAGGGGGCGACGCTCGTTCTGACAGACTGTAATACACTACAGGAAGCGTAGGGGGCGACGGTGGTTCTGACAGACTGTAATACACTACAGGAAGTGTAGGGGGCGATATATCTTCTATTTGTTCATTTAAAAAGCTCTAGATTTAATAAATAAATGTTGGTATGTGTGTTTATAGGTATTTGGTTATATGTGAAATATTATTTGTGGTATCTGTTTAGTAAAGCAGTCTGTGTTTGTTTGTGTGTTTGTGTGTGTGTGTGTTTGTGTGTGTGTTTGTGTGTTTGTGTGTGTAGGTACATGTGTGAGGAGGTGGACTTTAACCTGCGGGTGAACAGCAGTGGTCTCCTGCTGTGTCGCTTTAATCACTTCAGCATCATGAAGAAACACATCACCACCGGCGGACACAAGGCCCTGCTGATCAAACCCAAACACACGGTACCCTCACAGCCTAACTCGGCCCCCCAGTCACTGTCTTAATATAACATATCATTTACTGTAGCTAATCTCTGGATCTTCTCTTCCTGTACGTAGTCTCTGGAGAGTGTGTCCCCCCGCATCCCCCCGTCCCAGTACGTGTGTGCGCCTGACAGTGAGAACACCCTGCTGGACGCTCCGGCTCAGCTGCTATTGGAGAAGTTCCTGCAGAGCTGCAGCCAGCACCTCTTCCCTCAGGCTTTCCAGAACACTTCCAACCCCGTCCTGGCCATAGACAGCTACCTCGACCTCGGGCCTCAGGTCAGAGCACAGCACAGGCACCGGTCACTGTCAGGGCACAACCTCCACTATAGTGTGTTTACAGGAGAACAGTAGAAGCAGTCTTCACTTTAGAAAAGAAGTTCATGGTTCATGGTTTCCAAGTAGTTTTAGAGCTTTACTGTTGGTCAGTGAAAGTTTAGCACAATATAAAGGACAAACAGGAGATGTTTTGTTCTGATGGTTCTATTTTTAAGTCTAATATTTAAAATCAGTGTTTTCAGTAGCGTTAAACTAATTCTAGCAGTTAGGTTTCAATATTCTGGTCCTGCACAGCTTCACAGGTTTGAAATAATGTGTAAGGAAAGATAATAAAAGAGTCAGTATGTTAGAAATCTGAATTTAGTTTACTTTTGGAGGTTTATATAATATATACACATAAACATATACCCCAGATCTATAATGCCCATATCCTAAAATGAAGGCTTTGCATCTGAAAAAAAATAATGTTTCAGACACAGCCAATCAGAAAAGAGCTAATTTACATATAGAGGAGTCTTGAACACAAAATTTAGGACATGGGCAATAAAGATGTGTCTAAGAACGAGTGAATGAGTGAAATTCTAAGAAGTTTCTATTAAAATTAACATCCATAATAACAAAACTACAATAATAATATAATAAAATAAACACACAAACATTATAATAAAATTATCATCCAGAATAATAAACTACAATAATAATATAATAAAATAAACACACAAACATTATAATACAATTATAATTCAGAATAATAAACTACAATAATAATAGAATAAAATAAACAAACAGACATTATAATAAAATTATCATCCAGAATAATAAACTACAATAATAATAGAATAAAATAAACAAACAGACATTATAATAAAATTATCATCCAGATTAATAAACTGGAAATAAAATTGACATAATAAATTTTAACTAATATGATGAAATAATTTTCATTTTTGAAAAGAAATTAAAGTTGTTTTAAAAACACTGTAAATCACAGTTTGTTGTTTGTTATTTAATAACATCTCAAACACAAAATCACTATAAAGTCTGAATGAAACGTGTATGACTCTGTTTTAGTGTGTTTTATAGAATGTTAGTCTAGACTGTAGTAAGCTGAGTTTAATGAAAGTCTGAATGAAACGTGTATGACTCTGTTTTAGTGTGTGTTATAGAATGTTAATCTAGACTGTAGTAAGCTGAGTTTAATGAAAGTCTGAATGAAACGTGTATGACTGTTTTAGTGTGTGTTATAGAATGTTAGTCTAGACTGTAGTAAGCTGAGTTTAATGAAAGTGAATGAAACGTGTATGACTCTGTTTTAGTGTGTGTTATAGAATGTTAGTCTAGACTGTAGTAAGCTGAGTTTAATGAAAGTCTGAATGAAACGTGTATGACTCTGTTTAAGTGTGTTTTATAGAATGTTAGTCTAGACTGTAGTAAGCTGAGTTTAATGAAAGTCTGAATGAAACGTGTATGACTCTGTTTTAGTGTGTGTTATAGAATGTTAGTCTAGACTGTAGTAAGCTGAGTTTAATGAAAGTCTGAATGAAACGTGTATGACTCTGTTTTAGTGTGTTTTATAGAATGTTAGTCTAGACTGTAGTAAGCTGAGTTTAATGGAAGTCTGAATGAAACGTGTATGACTCTGTTTTAGTGTGTGTTATAGAATGTTAGTTTAGACTGTAGTAAGCTGAGTTTAATGAAAGTCTGAATGAAACGTGTATGACTCTGTTTTAGTGTGTGTTATAGAATGTTAGTCTAGACTGTAGTAAGCTGAGTTTAATGAAAGTCTGAATGAAACATGTATGACTCTGTTTTAGTGTGTGTTATAGAATGTTAGTCTAGACTGTAGTAAGCTGAGTTTAATGAAAGTCTGAATGAAACGTGTATGACTCTGTTTTAGTGTGTGTTATAGAATGTTAGTCTAGACTGTAGTAAGCTGAGTTTAATGAAAGTCTGAATGAAACGTATATGACTCTGTTTTAGTGTGTGTTATAGAATGTTAATCTAGACTGTAGTAAGCTGAGTTTAATGAAAGTCTGAATGAAACGTGTATGACTCTGTTTTAGTGTGTGTTATAGAATGTTAGTCTAGACTGTAGTAAGCTGAGTTTAATGAAAGTCTGAATGAAACGTGTATGACTGTTTTAGTGTGTGTTATAGAATGTTAGTCTAGACTGTAGTAAGCTGAGTTTAATGAAAGTCTGAATGAAACGTGTATGACTCTGTTTTAGTGTGTTTTGTAGAATGTTAGTCTAGACTGTAGTAAGCTGAGTTTAATGAAAGTCTGAATGAAACGTGTATGACTCTGTTTTAGTGTGTTTTATAGAATGTTAGTCTAGACTGTAGTAAGCTGAGTTTAATGATGTTTTAGCTGTGGTAATCTAAACACTGCTCTAACTGGGTATATGTGTACATGTGTGTGTGTGTGTTTAGGTGTGTGTGTGCTACATGAGCTCCAGGCCACACTCGGTGAATCTGGACCACAGTGGGGTGGTCTTCAGTGGGCTGCTGCTGTACCTGTGTGACTCGTTTGTGGTGTCTGGACTCCTGAAGAAGTTCCGCTTCCTGAAAGGTGAGGCTCCTCTGCAGTGTCAGTTACCTGAAGGAGTTTAGACAAATTTTTGTTTACTTGATCTTCTAAGAGTAAATAAGGTAAAACGTCCTCTACCGAGAATGACATACCTTTATTTATTTATTTGTTTGTTTGTTTATTTGTTTGTTTTTATTTGTAACTCTTTATTTAACTTTGCAAGTTATTAGGAAACACTTGCAACTTAAAGGATATATGATATATACAGTCGCTGTCCAATGAAAAACAAGTATCGCCAAAATGGCAACTTTACAGGAGAGACCAAAAACATACTTTACTTTCAATGAAAGTCAATGGAACCAGATTTTTTCCAAGCTATTTTGGAGCACTTCTATTGGTCCATTCATCATTAAATTTGCACACAATGTAAATGAGCATCGGTGTGTTCAAATGATGTCAAAAACTTAAAATCGCCAAAAATGAAGATATGTTTTTAATTGGACATTGACAATATATATATATAAACACTACCTGTGACACTACCCACTAACTTGGGATCACAGTGAAATGTTCTTGTTTTAATGGAGTATCTTCTTCCTTAACACAACAATGGACTGACGGGTCTCTAAAGAAAGTTGTTTCTTTCTGGTCATTGTGAGTCGGTCAGCAAGCCATCAACTGCTGATCTTCAGATACTAAACTAACCTAGAATGTTGTTCCCTTTTATACTCACTTATTAGTAGAATGTTTTTCAGCTGTGATCACAATTGATCAAGAGTGTCCTAACAACCAATTAGTCCAATAACATCCTTAACTTGGATTGGTGGTCGTACCAGGAGATTTAGACAGAGGACTGAGAATTACTGATAATAGACTATATGTAAAATAAGCCTCTATACAAAAATAGACTTTAATACAAACATTTGTATTCTTTAAAAATCATCTGATACACTTACATTAATTGTGAAATAAACAATATTGTTTGTGAATTGCATGAAAATTGCATATATATATTGCATGTATATATATATATATATATATATATGATGTGTGTTTATGGACTGTCCTCTTACTCACCACGTTTCTCTGGATGTGTGCAGGTGCGACACTGTGTGTGGTTTCTCAGGACCGCAGCTCACTACGCCAGATAATCGTTCGCTTGGAGCTGGAGGACGAGTGGCAGTTCCGCCTCCGGGATGAGTTCCAGACGGCCAACTGCAGTGAGGATCGTCCCCTCTATTTCCTTACCGGACGCCATATCTGACGGACAACTTCCCAGGAAACCGCCCGGCTGTTCACCGTTCCCACCGAGCAGGAGATTCAGATTCTTACCTATTTACTCAATTGCTATCCAAGCTCCGCCCACAGATGCATTCCTTCATAGGCACTGTCGTAAGGTGGGGCTAACATTATGCCATGTTTTCGTTATGATGGTAGATGTTTGGGGGCCAACTGGATATTCCATTGTTTTCAATGGAGCGCCTGCGCAAGTGCCTGAGACGGCTGAAGGTCTCGTTGTTGACGTCCAGGTGCATCATAAGAATTCAGGGACCAGAGAACGTGGCTGCTGAAGCACTCCTGCATGGCTGTAGTGCATTGAATTATTCACATGTTATTTCCAGTACATGCTATGGAACCTCAGAATAGTGGGCGAAGCATGGATGAAGCCTTTGGTCAGGTGCCACCTTGCCCTACAATGAGCCAGTGCTTGGCCAGCGACTGTCCACATGCGGGAAAGGCCTAATTGTTCAGGACGAGATGTGGTTTGATGGACGTTCCTCTTGAAGATCCTGAAGCTCCTATGATGGACAGGCTACTTCAGAGACCTAAACCTGAAGGCCTACAAACCTGAAGATAATGACACCCTCAATGCTCACTCCGAGCCGCCAGACTGTGTTTCATAGCGGCTTTGGAGCAGAAGATGTGAAGATGTGAAGTACTTTGTTGGTGATTGTCACTGTATTGTCAAAGAACTTGTGAATGATTGTAAACTGGGGTCCCTTTCGTGGCCCCTCGTATGCCCCCTGGTGGACATACACCTCATCTCAGGGTTTTTCTTTTCGTCAAATGGCGAAAGAAAAGGACTTTGTTACTACTGCTGTTTTCTTTCCTCCTTTCTATGTTCTGAGATCGCTTTACCAACCAAACCTACCAAGGACCTACCAGAGGTCTGCTAGGTTCCTAAGCCATACGATGTGTCCAGGTGACTGAAGACAAGCACATCCTCCTCATTTCCACACATTTATCCCTTGGGATGCCTTTCTGTCCAGATATCCTCACATGATCATTAGTTTTTCAGACCAAACGCTGTTTAACTGCAATCAGAAGACATGCCAAACTAGAACCAAACGTCAGAACATGTACCATTTCTATGCCATAGAAGTAGATTGTGCCTTTTCACAATTCTGGCATCGAAGAATCCACCAAATCAGTCCTGATATGCATGAATCCAATGCCATACTGTGGCCCTGTCATCAAGTTCGGGCGCCAATTAATATGTTGTAGAAAAAAGCTGATTTTTCAAGGGTTCTTTGTATGAGGAACTGGTTCTTCAGGTCAACAGTTAAGTGTTGCTGCAATGTCAAGCTTGATATAGAACCATGTACAACACGTTCTCAATCAGTCTAAGAAACCTCTCACCATGCAAGCCTCCAGATGGACCATCCCTTATGAAGAGCGTAGGCTGTAACGGTTCTACCAAGCTGAGCACCAAAGCTGCCTCCAGGCTGGAGATTCTTCTGAATGATTATGCATCTATAGCGAAAACATTCCTGATTATATTTTGTAAGTGTGGGAACATGGTCGCGATTGCACAGGGTTGCCCGAGGGACTGCCTTAAAGGAGCTAGCTGGTCAGCTAGATGGCGAAGCAGGTGATGGTGGGTCAATCAAAGCAGACAAGCCAAACGTGAAATGTGAATTAGCTTTCGTGACGTATCTCCGAGTAGATGGGACGACGAGCTTTTGCGTTTTTGGATGTGAAAAAGGGTTTAAAGTTTATGGAACTTTGATATTAATATATTCAATCTTTGCCGCTCTTGGGGGTCCCGTCTTTGAGCCAAGCATAACTTTCTCTCTTTCTTTCCCAGGGCACAAAGAATCTACCTAAGAGTTTAGTTTTTAGAACACGCCCCCCCCCAGTGTCGTTTAGTTTTGGGGGGATTTTTTTTGTATTTAAAATGAAAGAAACAGGTCCCGCTTTTGTAGGGACGGTTATTTATTCTACGAGCTTCTTGGACCGCTAATCGTAAAGAGGTGCTGCGCTCGTTAGCGTCGAGGAATTCCGACCCGTCACCTGAAAGTCTTTGCACACGTCGTCCACGGAAAGTGGATTTGTATTGCGGTCGTACTGGAGCTTGAAGAGAAAGAGAGAGAGATGAAGAGAAGGGTTCGAATCGTGAACTTGCACTATACGGTTGGCCGAGTTGGAGAGTCTTTATGTAGCCGACCCGTCTGATTGGCTGACGTTGAATGAAAGGAATTAGGACCAGTGTTGAAGTTAATGAAGAGGAGAAAAGGACTATGAAGTGTCCGTGTGAAGACCCTGTATTACGACCCCTCGAATGTGTCTCGTTTGTACATACTAAGATGTGCACATAAATTATGCAATTTGCTTTTCACAATCTTTTCAGAAACACTGTCTGCTGTGCACGTATACAAACCCGCCGCACACCAAACCGTTATGAATGTTTAATCAACTCAGTGCTCTACCTCATGATCTGCTGGTTTGGTTGTGGGTTTGTTAACGTGCCCCCAATGAAAAATGTTCTCTTTTTGTTGTTGGAATTTGAATGTAATGTAATAATAAAGTGATGTTGATATTCACGCGTCCACGTATCCACTGTATTAATTATGGTTGCGCGACTGATACTGTTATTAGTTTTTTTGCCTTCTGTCGGATCTTCACTGTAAACATAAACTCTGTTCCAGCTCCAGACTGTCTGGTCTGATTGTGAGATTCAGGCTTGTATTCATCTTTTTGATCGGATGCACAGATTCCGGAAAACAAAAGTTTTTTTTTTTTTAGAATTTTTTCCCATAGAGAATGAATAGGATGGAAAAGTGCACACCAGTCTACTGAACTTCTGCTAGACCGACAGACACCGTTTCACATACACGGACTCAGAGCGGACCCCCGACCACGACTGTAGTGTTGGTCTGACCTACACTCGTCTGTTTCTCATTTTTTTTAATCCCTTATTTTTTTTCCCCATAGAGTCCCATTCATTTTCGGCCGAAGCCAAACCTGATGGTTTCATTTAACCTACAGCCACCAAATTGTCTGTACTCGCTCAGAGCAGATCCCCAAACACTAATCCACAGATATACTGACCCACACTCCTCTATTTGTTGTTTATTCGTCCCTCGTTCCTCCCATAAAGCCCCATTCATTTTCGGTCACACACAAACATCATTGTTTTATTTAGCCTACAGCCTCCAAAAACTGCCTGTACTCACTCAGAGCAGAGCCCCAAACTCTAATCCACAGACATACTGACCTACACTTCTCTATTTGTCGTTTATTCATCCCTCATTCCTCCTATAGAGTCCCATTCATTTTCAGTCGCACCCAAACATTGTGGTGGTGGTAATGTTGTTTACAGTGATGTTGTTTACAGTGATGGTGATTGTAACCAGGGGTCTCCATGTTTACAACATAAATATACACATTGTATTTACTATGAAACCCACCAGTGGAGCTACACGTGTCTTCTGAGTTTGTCTGGATGTTGATGGTAAAATGTGGAAGATCTGAAAACACTAGGTTTTCTTTGGGGACTATTTGAACCTCACAGCGTCCTGCATGTATCCCTCCACCATAAATGGAGTTAAAGACTGAGATCTTCTCTAAACTATCATAAACAGCGTCTCAGAATCAGACAGTGTATTTATAACATCTACTGTAAGAACTTTCTGTGGCTTCTGCCAAACAGAGCTGGATGTGATGCAGGCGTGCTTGGTTATTAATCATATTACTCTACATGACTGAATACTTTCTTTTTGAATATGTCAAATCATTATATACAGACATTCTACGCAGCACACCAAGTTGTAACCCAGAAACTGGGACTGTATGTGAAACGCATATGAAAACAGGGAATTTAGTTTAGTCTCTATCAGTTCAGATGATATTTAGTGTTTAAGCTTATTACATTTATTTCTTATTGGAAAAAAACCCCCAACAAATCACCCCTCAGATGACCCTGCCTCTGTGTGGGGTATCACGGCATGGTCTCGAGTACTCTTTGACTAAGTGTTGTCAGTAAACAGTGTCTGTCGCTGTGTCCACAAATGCAGGTTGTGACTGTACACAGTGGAGGTCGTATACCAATCAAGTTTAATTCAACCAAGTCTAGAACCCTTGGTGACCTCTCTGGACTGGGCTGATGCTCAGTGAAAACGTGTATTGTGGTCTGATGACTTGACTTTGTTTTTAGAGTGTTTAAGGAAATAATGGACGTGGTGTCTCTGGACCAAAGAACAATGACCATAACAATTGTTACCAACATAAAGTTCTAGATCAAGCATATGTTATTGTATGGGAGTAAATCATATACCATTAGCGCTAAAAGAGTATTCGCTCGTCTGCCTTCACCCGCATATGAACCCATTCTTAAGCCATAGGGTTTAATATGATGTCGGTCCAACCTTTGCAGCTATAACAGCTTCAGCTCTTCTGGGAAGGCTCTCCACACGGTTTAGGAGTGTGTTTATGGGAATGTTTGACCGTTCTTCCAGAAGATCATTAGTGAGATCAGACACTGATGTTGGACGAGAAGGTCTGGTTCGCAGTCTCCGCTCTAATTCAATTCGTTTGGAGGTCTGTAGTGATGGACTCTGTAGAAAGTTGGTGTCCTCTGTGCTCTATGCTCCTCAGCATCCGCTGACCCGCTCGGTCATTGTACGTGTTCTACCACTTGGTGTCTGAGTTCCTGTCGTTCTCAATCACTTCCACTTTGTTAGAACACCACTGACAGTCCACTGTGGAATATTTAGTAGTGAGGAAACTTCACCACTGGACTTGTTACACAGGTGGCGTCCTATCACGATACCACGCTGAGCTTGTGAGAGCATGTCTAGGTGTTGTTTTTATACACCTGTGGCCATGGAAGTGATTGGAACACAGAATTCAATGATTTGGATGGATGAGTGAATATATATATATATATATATATATATATATATATATATATATATATATATATATATATATATATATATATATATATATATATATATATAAAGTTTATATCTGAATTTATATCTGTAATTAAATGTAAAAATGAGAATGTATATTTTTCTAAGAGCTATAAAACCCCCAAACCTGTTTATCAGAACAAGATCTCAGCATCTACACTATCTTCTTCAGTCCCGTTAGAGAAGCAGCTCATGTGGCTCCTCATGAAGCTGCTGGTCAGAATGTTCAAAGTATGTAAACCTGCATCTGAGCAAGTTTGCTCATTTCTAAAAGACCCTCTAAACATTCTTTAAACACAACCAGATGTTTAATTCTGCTCCAGGAATAATTCCATACCGACTATTCTATAGTTCTGATCTCTTCACACTTATTCACTAATATTAGTACTACTAATATAGAACAACCTGGCTGGGTGTCTCCAAACTTTTGTCCTGACCTTTTTGGAGTTTTGGTTACATTCTTTAATTGAAATAAACACTTAAGTCACATTCGTTTTTTGGGGGGAGGAGCCTCACACAGATAAAAACCGTGTTTAAAGCCTTTCTCAAGGCTTTGGGAATAACTGTAACTGGCCCTGGACTCCCATAAGGCCAGGCTGCTGGAGTATCTCCTCTGTAGAGGTTCTGCTTGTCTCTGCTTCCTGTAGCCCATTAACCCCATCACCCTTTGCTTCCATCACGAGGAGCTGTGTGTATTTTTAGTTTCTGACTGTAGGAGAGGCAACAGTCAAGCTACAGTGGCTTCCCTCCATGACGCCAGGCCTTTTTAGCTCTTTCCTTTTTTTCTGTAGAGGTTCTTCTTACTTTAACCTCAGATTCAGCTCAGAAGGAGCTTAATTACAACTTATACTATAAAGAATTTCTGTTTTTTCTACAATGTACTGTGTAAACTTGTACAGCACAGATTAGACTGTATCAAGCACCTGACTGTATGACTAATACAGTAATAGTATTAATACTATATTGTGTTAATGCTATACTGCTCTGTATACATTACATATTGGCCTAAAATAGAGCAAACTTATTATTTTCAGATTTTCTAACGTTTTACCATCATCAACATTCCATATCGTCACTGTCCAAAGAAAAACATTTCCATGTATTTCCATGTTTGTTGATTTTCATTTGTCTATATATCATTTGAACATGGCAGCTGCGACTGTGATACTGTGATAGTTTCAGGATTAAGGGACCAATAGAAATGCCCCAAAACCGTCTGGATCAGGTGCAGCTGGAGTTTCCAAAACTGTACTTCAACAGCCGATTAAAAGCTCCCAAGAAATGAGACTCCTAACAACCACCTGGAAGACCTGCCAGACCCACCAACACTGTCCCCCTATCAGATAAACAGCACCTTGATCTTTGTGATCAACCTTCAGATCTGAGAACATCCACAGGTGTTTCTGTCCATCCTTCCACTGTGAGAAGACACCTCAACACCGTGGGTCTGAAAGGATGTGTAGGTGTTCAAGAAGCTCCTCACTGAGAAAAGGAGATACAGACAAACCAAACAAAGAAGCGGAACAATGGACCGACCACCCCAGAGTCCAGAACCTCAACATCATGGAATGGACTGACCACCACAAAGTCCAGAACCTCAACACCACTGAATGGACTGACCACCACAAAGTCCAGAACCTCAACACCACTGAATGGACAGACCACCCCAGAGTCCAGAACCTCAACACCACTGAATGGACTGACCACCACAAAGTCCAGAACCTCAACACCACTGAATGGACTGACCACCCCAGAGTCCATAACCTTAACACCACTGAATGGACTGACCACCACAAAGTCCAGAACCTCAACACCACTGAATGGACTGACCTCCCCAGAGTCCAGAACCTCAACACCACTGAATGGACTGACCACTCCAGAGTCCAGAACTTCAACACCACTGAATGGACTGACCACTCCAGAGTCCAGAACCTCAACACCACTGAACGGACTGATCACCCCAGAGTCCAGAACCTCAACACCACTGAACGGACTGATCACCCCAGAGTCCAGAACCTCAACACCCCTGAATGGACTGACCACCCCAGAGTCCAGAACATCAACACCACTGTGTTTGGGGTTTATTTGCTGAACCAGCTTCTGAGGCTGAACTGAATGGCACAAGGCCTGATTGGCTGATTAGCATTGATAAACCTTTGGACTGAGTGAAGCGTGCTCACCTGACAGTGGTCCGAGGTGTGAGGTCATATCTCCTCTGATATCACTACAATAATAATAATAACAATATTAGTAATAATAACACCCAGATACACCTTACATAAGCCTGCAACGACAAGTTACATAAAGCAGCACTGGCTGTGCCGCAGACCGTCCACGCCGCCAACTCGTCCAGCTGTGTTTTTGGTTTTGTAATGATCCGATGCCGGACGTCAGACGGATTTACCCCCAGCTGATCTTTGTGTTGAGGAAACTTTGCGCTCCAGCCGTGTACTTATAACCACGTGTGCGCGAGCGGACACAAAAACCCAGTTGCCGCGGTAATCTCAATGACCTGTAGACACTCCTCCAAAGTAGGCGAAAGGGCACTATGTGCCCTTTCGCCTACTTTGGAGGAGTGTCTACAGGTCATTGAGATTCCAGAGCTTATTGAAAGCATATTTACTTGGATGAGGAAATTGCACCACACTGGGACATTCTGTTTATAACTCCCAGCACTGTGATTAATACAAATCCCTCATTTATTAACACACATTCCCAGAAATGGTGACTTGTTTCAGACGTACTGAGTTCAGGACGGCAAATGTGACCTTCAGCTGATGTTAGAAAGCAGCTCTTGTGCAGCTACATCCCGTAAACCTGCCAATATTCCAAGAACGGTTCATAGTAGATACTCCAAACACCAGTTATAACCGTTTGTAATCAGGTTCAGTGATATTAGTGCTATGCTAGAGTTATTTTTGAGTATTTGGTACGTTTAGTATTTTTATAAAAGTATTGAGTATACTCCAGTTTATTAGGAAGCAGGTTAAATTAGGCACTGTGATTGACTAAGGTAGAACAATTGAACAGCGTTGCAAATTTTAGGGACTATAAAATCTACACACACTGCAGATTCATACTGGATTAACATCACTCTACAAACATTACTGTCAGTTTGTAAAAACAACACACTCTAGATTCATACTGGATAAAAATCACTGCATAGTTATTACTGTTATAGTAAAGAAATCTACAACCACTACAGATCCATACTTGATTATAATAAATCCATAAATATTACTGTTAGACTGTATAAACTACATACATTTCAGATTCATACTGGATTCAAATCAATGCATAGTTATTACTGTTATAGTAAAGAAATCTACAACCACTACAGATCCATACTTGATTATAATAAATCCATAAATATTACTGTTAGACTGTATAAACTACATACATTTCAGATTCATACTGGATTCAAATCAATGCATAGTTATTACTGTTATAGTAAAGAAATCTACAACCACTACAGATTTATACTTGATTATAATTACTCCATAAATATTACTGTTAGACTGTATAAACTACACATATTTCAGATTCATACTGGATTAACACCACTCCACAAACATTACTGTCAGTTCGTAAAAAAAACACACTCTAGATTCATACTGGATTAAAATCACTGCATAATTATTACTGTTATAGTAAAGAAATCTACAACCACTACAGATTCATACTGGATTATAATCACTCCACAAATATTACTGTTAGACTGTATAAACTACACACATTTCAGATTCATACTGGATTAACATCACTCCACAAACATTACTGTCAGTTCGTAAAAAAAACACACTCTAGATTCATACTGGATTAAAATCACTGCATAATTATTACTGTTATAGTAAAGAAATCTACAACCACTACAGATTCATACTGGATTATAATCACTCCACAAATATTACTGTTAGACTGTATAAACTACACACACTGCAGATTCATACTGGATTAAATTCTCTCCACAAAAATTACTGCCAGACTATAAACACTATACAAACTGAATATTCATACTGGATTCAAATCATTCTACTGTTGTTATTATTGCCAAACTGATAAAACTACAAACACTGCGGATTCATGCTAGATTCACTCTACTGGTATTCTTGAACTGTTAAAACTGTACTCTGCAGATTCATACTGGATTCAAATCATTCTACTCTTATCATTGTCGAATTGTTAAAACTGTGCACTGCAGATTCATACTGGATTCAAATCACTCTACAGGTATTAATGTCAAGCTATTAAAACTGCACAAATAATTTTACTGTTATTATTGTTGAGCTGTTAAAACTACAAATACTGTAGATTCATACTGGATTAACATCACTCTACTGGTAATTTCGAACTGTGGCTTAAAACTGTACTCTGCAGATTCATACTGGATTCAAATCATTCCACTGTTATTATTGTCAAGGTGTTAAAACTATACACTGCAGATTCATACTGGATTACAATTACGGTGAGAAGCAGAAAATGCTGAATCATCTTCTAAGCCTGATTGTTGGAGGTGTATCTGAAGATTTCTTTAAGATGAACTTTAACACTTCCGTTAATGACACAAGGCCTGATTCACCGTAAAACCTTCGGACTGAGTGTAGCGTTCTCACCTGACAGTGGTGCGGAGGTGTGAGGTCATATCTGCTTTGATAACACTATAATAATAATAATAATAATAATAATAATAATAATAATAATAATAATACAATAACAGAAACGATAAGAAATGCCTCACATAAGCCTTTGATGACAAATTACATAAACATTCCTAATTTTATAGCATGAAATGTTTTAAAGTGAAAGACTGCAAGAAATCACACACACTGCAAATTCATACTGGATTAAAATCACTCCACAGTTATTACTGTCAGACTGTAAACACTACACACACTGCAGATTCATACTGGATTATAATCACTCCACAGTTATTACTGTCAGACTGTAAACACTACACACACTGCAGATTCATACTGGATTATAATTGCTGCACAGTTATTACTGTCAGACTGTAAACACTACACACACATCAGATTCATACTGGATTAAAAACACTCCACAGTTATTACTGTCAGACTGTAAACACTACACGCACTGCAGATTCATACTGGATTAAAATCACTCCACAGTTATTACTGTCAGACTGTAAACACTACACACACTGCAGATTCATACTGGATTATAATTGCTGCACAGTTATTACTGTCAGACTGTAAACACTACACACACTGCAGATTCATACTGGATTAAAATTGCTGCACAGTTATTACTGTCAGACTGTAAACACTACACACACTGCAGATTCATACTGGATTATAATCACTCCACAGTTATTACTGTCAGACTGTAAACACTACACACACTGCAGATTCATACTGGATTACAATCACTCCACAGATATTACTGTCAAACTGTAAACACTACACACACTGCAGATTCATTCTACTGTTATTATTGTCAAACGATTAAAACTGTACACTGCAGATTCATACTGGATTTAAATAATTTTACTGTTACTTTTGTTGAACTGTTAAAACTGTACACTGCAGATTCATACTGGATCCAAATCATTCTACTGTTATTACTGTCAGACTGTATTATCTACATACATTGCAGATTCATACTGGATTCAAATCACTATACAGGTATTAATGTCGAGCTATTAAAACTGCACAAATCATTCTACTGTTATTATTGTTGAACTGTTAAAACTACTAACACTGCAGATTCATACTGGATTAACATCACTCTACTGGTAATTTCGAACTGTTAAAACTGTACTCTGCAGATTCATACTGGATTCAAATCATTCCACTTTTATTATTGTCGAGCTGTTAAAACTGTACTCTGCTGATTCATACCGGATTGAGGCTGACCTGTAATTAGTTAACTGCAGGACGTGTACAATGAAGTGTACTGCAGCTCTAATAGGGTTTAGGAACATTGAGTAAAGCAGTCTATTCTCCAGACGCGGGCTGGAGCGCTCTTATATAAGCCGTTATATTTCTGAACTGATGAATAAGCGCCGCAGCAACCAGAATAAAATCCCAGCTGAAAATCAGAATTAGAGATTTGGGTTTTGTCCCAGGAGTCCCGAACGGTCACTGTTCTCTCTGCTCCACGTCTGACAGATTCCTCCACACCTGCTCGTTTATTTATTTATTTATTTTCCTGAACAGTCGCGTGATAGGCCACAGTTTGCTGAGCTGGCCTGCGTTCTGCCTGAATATAATCTTATCAGCAGACAGATGGTGGCCGGCCAGATAGAAGAGGTAATGATACCGGAGCTCGATAACATTCACACACGGGTTCGTGGAGCATTGTGTGAATGTCCTGATGACATAAAGCCGATATGCTAAAACAAACACGACTATCTGGAACCAAATGAGAGGAAAAACAAATCAGTGTCAGGAAAAAAATAATATTTACTCAATAACTAAATATATCCGGTGTGAGTGTTCAGTGTTTCACTCTTTACCTTCATTACAGCTTCAGCTCCTCACAGACACACAAGCTCAGCCTTAGAAGCTGCTTCTGCTTCTCACCATCCAAACAACCACAAACACACTCAGTGATGTTGAGGTTTTGGACTCTGGGGTGGTCAGTCCAGTCAGTGGTGTTGAGGTTCTGGACTCTGGGGTGGTCAGTTCATTCAGTGGTGTTGAAGTTCTGGACTCTGGGGTGGTCAGTCCATTCAGTGGTGTTAAGGTTCTGGACTCTGGGGTGGTCAGTCCATTCAGTGATGTTGAGGTTCTGGACTCTGGGGTGGTCAGTTCATTCAGTGATGTTGAGGTTCTGGACTCTGGGGTGGTCAGTCCATTCAGTGGTGTTGAGGTTCTGGACTCTGGGGTGGTCGGTCCATTGTTCAGCTTCTTTGTTTGGTGTGTCTGTATCTCCTTTTCTCAGTGAGGAGCTTCTTGAACACCTACACATCCTTTCAGACCCACAGTGTTGAGGTGTTCTATCACAGTGAAAGGATGGACAGAAACCGCTGATGTTCTCAGATCTGAAGGTGGAGCTTGATGATCTTCTCAGTCTTCTCACTACACTCTTCAAAGTGCTGTTTATCTGATGGGAGGACAACACTGTCTGCTTGGATTGAAAGTCAAAATGAATGGTGCTCTCTAACTTTTGCACAGTACTAGATTACATTTACATGTACACAGATAGGTGAAGGTAGTGTTAGGACTTATTGGTATAGTGTAGGGGGGGTTACCCAGATAGGGAATCGAACCCCAGGACTCTTATTGGTATAGTGTAGGGGGGTTACCCAGATAGGAAATCGAACCCCAGGACTCTTATTGGTATAGTGTAGGGAGGTTACCCAGATAGGGAATCGAACCCCAGGACTCTTATTGGTATAGTGTAGGGAGGTTACCCAGATAGGGAATCGAACCCCAGGACTCTTATTGGTATAGTGTAGGGGGGTTACCCAGATAGGGAATCGAACCCCAGGACTCTTATTGGTATAGTGTAGGGAGGTTACCCAGATAGGGAATCGAAACCCAGGACTCTTATTGGTATAGTGTAGGGGGGTTACCCAGATAGGGAATCGAACCCCAGGACTCTTATTGGTATAGTGTAGGGGGGTTACCCAGATAGGGAATCGAAACCCAGGACTCTTATTGGTATAGTGTAGGGGGGTTACCCAGATAGGGAATCGAACCCCAGGACTCTTATTGGTATAGTGTAGGGGGGATACCCAGATAGGGAATCGAACCCCAGGACTCTTATTGGTATAGTGTAGGGGGGATACCCAGATAGGGAATCGAACCCCAGGACTCTTATTGGTATAGTGTAGGGGGGTTATCCAGATAGGGAATCGAACCCCAGGACTCTTATTGGTATAGTGTAGGGGGGTTACCCAGGTGGGGAATCGAACCCCAGGACTCTTATTGGTATAGTGTAGGGGGGTTACCCAGGTTGGGAATTAAACCCCAGGACTCTTGTTGGTATAGTGGGGGATACCCAGGTGAATCTAACCCCAGGACACATTGACATATATAAAAGCACTATATATATATATATATATATATATATATATATATATATATATATATATGTGTGTGTGTTGTGGTATTTTGGTGGTCTCCCAGATGGTTGTTAGGAGACCTGGAGTTTTGCAAGTAGATTACTTTATAACTGATCTCCGAAATCAGTCTCCTAATATATAAGAGAAGTGTTCAGCCAACCGTATCTTCTATCTTCTACTGACTACGCGTTGAATGAAAACAAGACGCAAGCAGATGTTTTAATTCCATCATTTACTTGGACAGCAGATGCACTTATAGTCCATACAAGTACATGTGCATAAACATCATCTACATAGACAATCTGATATTAAAATCTTATTGCATGTTAAATAAGACGATCCTTTTATAAACCTATAAAAGGACAGACGGACACTGCTTTATGGAAAAATGTCTGTTGTGCTACGAGTTATGGACGTCGTCGTTGCTGTTGGTTTCGACTGTTAGTATTGTTAGAAGCAAGTTTCTCAAGACAACAGTGACACGTGCTACAGAAACTAAAAGGCGGAGAAGCAGAAAGCAGGAGAGTCGAGTCTGCGGGAGTTCACTCTCAAAACCCGGTGTTGATAAAACACACATCCCTTTCACTTTTAACACAACCAGCGTGTTACTGTCTTATTCAACACAGGCCACGTGTACAATTTCAACACCAACAGACCTACACAGGCTCCACCCACAAATTCAGCTTGTTGCTAGGTTGGGCAACGTTTAGAGAACGTTAGCGACACTGCTATTTAGCTTCATGAGAAAACACAGTTGTGGTCAGTTTTCAGTATAGTTCATAATTAAAGTTTTACAGATGAACTGTATAGTTTTTGTTGGGTTATTGAGGTTTTTAGAAAGAAAACGTAAAACATTGCTCTCTGTAAACAAACATATTTAAAAAAAATAGTTTCTGTCCTATATTAAAATAAGTAATATTCAAGTTTGACTAATGGACCAATAGAAATGCTCCAAAATCACTTCAAATTAATTCTTTTTATATTAATTCATACTGAAAGATATAAACATTTGAACTCCTCCTTTAAAGTTACTATTTGAACTTGTTCTTTGAACAAAGACAAAATTGAAGCAAATCTTGGCTGTAAGTTTTCTTTTTACATTAAAAGAGCTGCAGGGAAATGTTCAAATCCAACATGGGGAACTTTGAAACAGTTCAAACAGTTTTAGAGAGTTTTAGATTCTAAGTTTAAACACGGTCACAATTTTTTATCACAATTTTTGCAGTCCTCAGCTGTTTTGGCACTTTCAGCTACCTAACGTTACAGTTTCTAAGTGTTGCAAAATTGTAATTTTGGGATTGCTAGCTACCTAATGCTGTAATGTACATTGTTTAAAAATCTTTCTTCAAGGGTACTTCAGTAAAGGGAATGGCTTTATTTACAACCATGAAAAAATCTGAAAAAATAGATCTTTGTATGGTGAAACAAGAATTGGAAATAAAACCTCTGCATTTAAATACACCTCAAACTTTAAAATCAGAAACTTCAATTCATCGAGCTCGTCCCACAGTTTTTTAAACTATATATATATATTTGTCAATTAATGGCATCAATCTATTTCAAATACTTTATATTTTATTTGTTATTACATTAATTTTTCTAACTATTGTATTTCTGTTATTTTTAACTTGTACAAGGGCTGTAAATTGAGGTCTTAGGTCTCAAGTTACTCTTCCCCGTAAATAAATAAATCTGGTTCTTCAGACTGTTGGAGAACATGTTGCATATTGATCTATGTAGAACCATATGAAAAAGGTTCTATGTAGAATCAAGAAGTTCTTATTTTTCGATATTAACCTTGTAACAACAGAAGAACCTTTCTGATGCTTTATAGACCAGAACCATATACAACACGCTACATTTCACCATGCAAAGAACAATTTACGCATGAAATGGTTCCACACAGAACTCTCGGTTCTAAAGTAGAACCGTTCCCTGTGCAGGTTTCAACTAATGTTCTGTAAAGCTTACCCAACGGGTGAGTCAACATAACCAATCTGAGAGATCCTTCACTTTAAGAGTTGGTCCCCCTTAAAAACTGTGTAGTTAAATAACACGTGGGTTTCTGAGAGTGCAGCCGTGGTCCCTCGAGCGCCGAGTCGCACGCTTATCATTGAGCGGCTTTCGCATCCGGACAGACCGAAAGATCAACACAACACCAAAGATTCGCCACAAAGCACGGCAAGAACCTCCTCCGGAACTTGGGCCTTTGTTATTCGCAGTGCAACAGCTCACGTCAGACCTTCAAAACACAATGACAGCTCAGTTTGTGCTAAAACATTGGCTACGCTGCTCGGCAAAGGTTTGGGGACCTCGTCAACTTTTGAAATTCGTTCGAATGATGTTTTTCACTGATCGTTATCAGTTACGGAAATGGACTACTGTCAATTACATTACATTGTACCCCCTAAACAGTGGTTTGAGTATGTTCTCCAAGTGCTTTCATTGCTATTTTTTAAATAAGCTTGACTTTTGACTGCGAAGGTACAACCTTATTTTGTGATGTTTTTAGGAGCTGCTGATATATCATCATGGTAGCGTGGAGTTCGCTGAAGAAGCCTTCTGGATTTCCTGCACTAAAAGAGAAGCGACTCTTATTTTTACAGAAGCCGGAAAGATTTTCTTAGTTTTTCTTTTTTTTCTGTTTGCCAAAATAGCGACTCAACTTAAACGTAGTGCAAAAATCACATTCCTCGTCAAAAAATTATTTTTATATTATCTACTGTACATTTTTTTAAGAAAGCCAGCTTTTGCATGGCGAGAATGAAGGACGGGAAAAATGTGCATGCACTTTTAGATACACACAATCTTTTCACTCCTTTCTTCTTAAAAAAAAATTAAGGATCGTATTCCGTAGGACAGGATCCGTCGACGGAACGCAACAGAGACGTGAACACTGTGATGCGGAGAACGTATGTCCCTGAGGGCTACGGAGCTACAGACGGGGCGGGGAGATGGGAATGGACAGCCAGGAAACGGAGAAATAAAAGCTTTTCTGATTCGTCGCCGTAGCTTTTAATGACCGCATGATCTCTCCGTACAGTACCGGTCAAGAGTTTGGACACGCCTGCTCAGAACATTCTGCTTATTTGTAGTATTTTTCACTTTCGAAACTATAAAATGAAACAAAATACTTTGTTCAACGTGCTAGACAAGAATAATGTCCTTTCAGCAGCTTTTCTCAGAATAAATTCAAGAATGAATCACATTTTCATGAAGCAACTTTAGCTAAACATTATTAACATTAGTTTTGTTCTTCTAGCTTATAACTAGCTGACTTACTGTCCTGCTAGTCTAGCTAACGTTTGGTCAGTGTCTTTTCATGGTACTCGTTCATGATTACCTCACAAATATGTAGCTAGCTGTGAATCCCAACATGCTATTGGTAATTCAGTTGTTAGAGCTAGTCTAGCTAACGTCTTTCCCTCATCCATGGTCACTTCCCAACAACCTCGCTAGCTATTATTTTTATCATGCTTGTAATTTAGCTAATGCCACAGATAATGTTCAGACAGTGTCTTTTTAAGGAACTTGTTCATGATTACATCACAAAAATGTAGCTAGCTGTTAATCCCATCATGCTATTATTAATTAGCTAATGTTAGAGCTGACCTAGCTAACATCTTTCAATTGTTCCCTCATCCATGATCGCTTCCCAACAACCTAACTAGCTAACTATTACTTATACTGTTCTGTTGGTAAATAAGCTAACTTTAAAGCTGACCTAGCTAATATTCAGAGAGTGTCTCTTTATGGTACTTGTTCTTGATTACCTCACAAATACGTAGCTAGCTGTTAATTCCATCATGCTTTTGGTAATTCCGTTAATGTTAGAACTAGTCTAGCTAACGTCTTTCCCTCATCCATGGTCACTTCCCAACAACCACGCTAGCTATTATTTCTACCATGACGGTAATTCAGCTAATGTTAGAGCTGATCTAGGTAATATCCAGAGAGTGTCATCCATGGAACTTGTTCATAGTTATGTCACAAAAACTGAGCTAGCTGTTATTCCCATCATGCTATTGTAAATGTAGCCAATGTTAGAACTGGTCAAGCTAATGTCTCTCAATTGTTCCCTCAACCATGACCACGGCACAACAACCTAGCTAGCTTACTTATACTGTGCTATTGGTAATTTAGCTAACGTTAGAGATGACTTAGCTAATGTTTAGACAGTATCTTTTCATGATCACATCACAAAAATGTAGCGTGCTGTTAATCCTATGCTGCTTTTAATAATTAAGCCAATGTTACATCTGATCCAGCAAATTTCTTTTCCTCATCCATGTACGCTTCCCAGCAACCTAGCTAGATATTACTTCTACTGTGCTGTTGGTAATTCAGCTAATGTTAAAGCTGATGTTCAGCCAGTGTCTCTTCATGGTACTCGTTCATGATTACCTCACAAAAACTCCACTAGCTTAAACACTTATTCCTATCACACTATTGTTAATGTAGTTAATGTTAGAGCTAGTTTAGCTAATGTTCAGACAGTCTTTCAATTGTTTCCTCATCCATGATCACTTCTCAACAACCTAGCTAGCTATTATTTCCACCATGCTTTGGGAATCTAGTAAATGTTAGATCTGGCCTAGCTACTGTTCGTGCAGAGCCTGTTTATCATACATTTCCGTAATTATGTCACAAATAGCGAACTATTATTTTTATCATGCTATTGGTAGTTTTGCTAATGCTAGTCTAGCTAAGGCTCAGACAGTGTATTTTTAATTTTGGGTTTCCCTAAAATTATGTCACAAACACCTGGCAAGCTAGCTATTATTTCTACCATGCTATTGCTAATATAGCTAATATTACTAGCCTAGCTAATGTTTACAAAGGGTCTTTACGGGATTGTAACATATTTTGCTAGCTTCTAGCAAGTCTAACTAGTTTTTACATTTACAATTAGCACATTAGCCCTCTGAATATGTTTATGACTATGAAAAACATACATTCAGTGCGATGTGTCCAAACTTTTGCCTGGTGCTGTATTTCAGATACTTCACATAAACCAGTGCTTCACAACAGTAGTAGTTTGATGCTATGAACATTCATAAAAACACAAAATCTCGTTCTGCACCTCAATATTAATGCCCCCCTTTGACTAACTGTTTAGGTCATATCATCTTCTCATGATATTCCAGAATTACATTCGTCTAGTGCTGTAAGTAGAACTGAATTTCCTTAGTGGACCCTGAAAATCCACAGAACATGAGGAGCTCAAATCAGGACGTGTGGTTCAGTAGCACTTCTACCACGTTTTAGATTGCTTTGCTCTACTCAAGACTTCTCGGGCAACTGCAGACTTTCAGAGGAATGTTTTCCTTCAAACTGTTGAATCTCAAGCCACTACAGCAATATGGCTTTCAGGCAAATATTTGAGAGGCTTCAACAGGTGAAGTCTGATCACTGTAACTATCAGACTAGTTTCAATACTGCAATAAGAATGCTTTCAAGAAACAACAGTGCCCATTCTAAACTAGACCTACTGCAATCTCTTGCTAAAAGTCATTAATAGATGTTCAAAGTCATGTTAAAATGTTTACATTGATACAGTTCCTGCTTCTCATTGGGTTTGCTTCAATGACTTACAAAAATAATGGAAAATTTTGTGTTTTCTAAAGAAAAATGTTTTTACACCACATTTTACCAAACACAACCAGAGTCAATATTCACTATAACTTATTTTTAGCTAGAACAAAGGCTCTGAAAGGCTCTTGGGCAATTCCTAGGTCTACAAAAGCAAATATTTTAAATTTACATACGTAATGTCTCTCTAGGTCTTTGTGAAATTTGCAAATTTGCTTTAGGGCATCTGTAAGCTTTGGTTCAAATTTCTGAAAGGTGAGCCAGGTTAGAAATATAGTTTCAGGCTGTTATTAGAAACTAAGATCCCTTAACAATCACACGTGTGGACAAACATTTAGGTTAAACAAAAATGACCCAGACATTAAATTCAATTTCTTAGTTTTCAAAGTCAAAATTTCAAAATCCATCTGGATCCTGCTGCCCACATGCTGGGTTTGTTTCTTGCAAAGTAATAGGAACTTGCAACTGTGGACTCTGAACCCTAACCCTAGGATTTTCTTAAAACTTCAGAATCATAATCCACCATGGTGATATGGCTTCAGGCAGATATTTAAGATCTATTATTTTACTAATCAAAGGCCCAATCAACAATCACTATAACTTTTTTAGCAAGAAAAAGGCTCTGAAAAATGTCTTCGTCTTCTATGTTAAATACTTTTAAATCAAGAGTTTCTGCTCTTTACCTATGGGTTTCTCTTAAGGTCTTTGTGAAATTTGCTAATGTGCTTTGGGGTATCTATAGGCTTTCATTTGTAGATTTGGTTCAAATTTCTGAATCGGAAGCCACTGTGCAAATATAGTTTCAGGCAGATACTTGAAACTAAAATTTAAACAGTCAAATTCTATAACAGTCACACTTGTGGACAATTTTTTAGGTTTAGCAAGAATGACCCAGAAATTTCATTCAATTTCTTAGTTCTCAACGTTTAAAGTTAAAAACCAATCTTTTTTTTTGCAAAGTAATATGAACTTTTTTTTTTTTTTTACTTCAGAATCTTAAGCCATCATGGCGATATGGCTTCAGGCAGATATTTAAGATCTATTATTTTACCAACCAAAGGCCAAATCAACAATCTCTAAATAACTTTTTTTAGCAAGAAAAGGGCTCTGAAAAATCCTAGGATTTCTAAGTCTTCTAAGTCTAAGTTTCTGCTTCTCACTTGTGGGCTTTTCTTTAGGTCTTTGTGAATTTTTGCTTATTTTCTTTGGGGCATCTGTAGGCTTTTATTTGTAGACTTGGTTCAAATTTATGAATTGTAAGCCACTGTAGAAATATAGTTTCAGGCCGATAAGATTAAGACAGTCAAAACCCTTTACAATCACACTTGTGGATGAATTTTTAGTTTTAGCAAGAATTACTTAGAAAATTTACAAATTTCTTTCTTTTTAGGGTCAATTTTTTTTAATCAAATCGGATTCTGTTCCTCACACACTGGGTTTGAATTTTGCAAAGTAATAAATAAAAAAAAATCTCTTTGTGGATTTTGGGGAAGTCAGAGCTTTGGGGCAACTGTGACTTTCAGAGGAACATTTCCTTCAAGTATCTGAATCTCAGGCCACTACGGCACTAACTTCTTTGTTTTCTGTAACTAGTCTAGTAACTTTTACTTCAATCTATTGGTCAAAATCATCATGGAATAGTAAATAAAACATACAGTAAGATGAAAACATCCTCACAGAAAAACGAAAACAGTCGCAGCTGTAAAGCAACAGAAATCAAACAAAAAGAAAATAAAACCAACTGTCTGGATGAAGCGATGGCTGTATACGTCTGGACGGATGGATCCAGGCCAGTCAACCAAAAGTATGAACCATATGGACAGACGGATGAATGAAAACCGTATGTGCCGTTCAGAAAGGTGTGGTTTAGGAAATGTAGGGTGGGGTCATGGGTATTTTTTGCTCATGGCTGTAGGGGGCGCTGTACAGGGCGTCTGGTCACTGTAGATCGTTCAGCCTGCTGCCCTGTTCGATCACAGCTTTAGCGAACTGCCGGAACACTCTGTCCATGTAGGTGCTCTGGCGCGGCCACAGGCCCTCCAGGAACCCGATATGTCCACCATGGTAGGTGATGAGAAGCGCCAGGTTGGGGTTTTGCTTCACCGTTTCGACCGGGATGGCTAGAAGAGACACAAACGCTCATCACGGAACAGCATTTCAACACGCAAACACCTGAATACTTAACCTGTCGTCCACTACTGTGAATGCAGGACAAGAGACAAGACTGTCTCTTGTAATAAAAATAACATCTTTTTTTAAAAATTACATTTCTTTGTTGTTTGTTCGGAAGCCACTGTGCAAATATAGTTTCAGGCTGATACCTGAGACTAAGATTTTAAACAATCAAATTCCATAACAATCACACTTGTGGACAAAATTTTAGTTTTAGCAAGAATGACCCAGAAATGTCATTCAATGTCTTAAATGTTATAAAGAGCTTGTTGGATGTCCCATTCCAAATCCATGGACTTCAATTTGTGCCTCATTTTTGAGGCCAGGAATTCAACAGAACACGATTCTACTGGTCCAGAACCTAGTAACGGCACACTTTACACCTCTACAGCCGACAACTGGCATTGCACATACTGATCTTGGGCTTGTATGCAGCTGCTCACTAATTAAAACCCATTCTTGTGCTGAAATTCTGTAGGGAGTGATTCAATAGAGGATCTCTTCGTGAAGCACTTCTAAGCATTTATATGAATAAATCATATTACACTTATGCTACAGTTAACTCTTTACCTTCCATGCGTGAGCAAAGGCTGGGTATTACTAGGTATTGTACTTGCACTGTATATAACTCTGTATTTTATTCTTACCAGGTATCAGCACTGGCCCTTGTTTCTGGCAGTGTTTGAGCTCAAGGGTAGTTTGAACTGAAACCTGTTTGTACTAGCTGGAGATACATACTCTGACCGAACACCAAGCACTTTCATAAGTCGCTCTGGATAAGACTGAATGTGATTTTTACAGGCTTCAAGCTTCAGGTTAAGCTATTGTTGATCCTAGATGCTACCATTTCACTATAATGGTACTTACAGTTGTCCAGGGCAGCTCTAGCAGGACTTAATCCTCACCAACAGACTTCTGGCGTCCTATGAGCTCTTCAGTATTACCTATTCTGCAGCCCATGTTTGTCTACATGCTTGATTTTCTACACCTGTTAGCAGTGGATGTGGCTGGAATACCAGGTCTTAGCATTTAGGAGGAGTGTCCACATACTTTTGGCAGTATATCAGTAAGATATCTGGATTATGTTGGGATAATTGTGTCCATTCGCCAAAAAGTTAACGCTGGTTCCTCACCGTGATTGGGCGAAAAGACATCGTCGGCTGCGTTGAGGCACAGCATTGGCACCTGTACAGACTTCAGCTTGTGGATGGGGCTGGCGTCGCGGTAATAATCGTCATTGGTCGGGTAACCAAACATGATGGAGGTGAAGCGTTCGTCGAACTCTCGGAGGGTTTTGGCCTGCAGGGACGAGAAGAAGCCAGAGTTTAAGCAACTAGCATGCAAAGTTTGGTCGACCAGCCAACCAGAGATTTAATTGGTGGGCTTTCTTACGTACCTTCATCACATGGTCTATGTCATAGTTCTTTTCGAGAACAGGCCGATGTCTGGAAAGACACCACAACAAAAAAAGTTGGTGAAAGCAAAAAAAACCCAAAAAAACAAGACTCTGATTTAAACAGTAAGTCAAAAAGATTTTCGCACATAAAGCATATATTTAGCAAACGCAGAACGTTGTATGTCCTGATGGCCACGCTGAAGGTCTACAGCTGGGTGCCTAAAATGCTTACGCGATGTGTCTGAGGGGGCTTTTTGTTCTGTTAGTTCTGATGCAGTCAGCAGTGTTTTAATAGTCATACGCTGTCCTGACATTTTATGTCATCACACTAGCAGAACATTTCTGTTCTGACTCGACGCTGCTCTGAATATGAACTTGAGTGGCGTCCCGTTCTTAATCCATGGGGTTTAATATGATGTCGGCCCAACCTTTGCAGCTATAACAGCTTCAGCTCTTCTGGGAAGGCTCTCCACACGGTTTAGGAGAGTGTTTATGGGAATGTTTGACCGACAGTTCTTCTAGAAGACCATCTGTGAGGTCAGACACTGATGTTGGACGAGAAAGTCTGGTTCGCAGTCTCTGCTCTAATTCATCCCAAAGGTGTTCTATCAGGTTGAGGTCAGGACTCAGGCCAGTCAAGTTCTTCCACACCAAACTCACTCCTCCATGTCTTTATGGAGCTGCTTTGTGCACTGGTGGGCGGTCATGTTGGAACAGGAGGGGGCCGTCCCCAAACTGTCCCCACAAAGTTGGGAGCATGAAATTGTCCAGAATCTCTTGGTCGGCTGAATCATTAAGAGTTCCTTTCACTGGAACTAAGGGTCCGAGCCCACCTCCTGAAAAACAACCCCACATCATAATACCCCCTCCACCAAACTTTACACTCGGCACAATGCAGTCAGACAAGTGTTGTTGTCCTGGCAACCACCAAACCCATATTTGGCGTGCTTTACACAACTGGTAAGGCTTGAATGCAGCTGCTCATTCCATGAAGCTCTCTATGCTCTGTTCTTGAGTTGATCTGAAGACCACATGAAGTTTGGAGGTCTGTAGTGATTGACTACCGCTCTGTCATTGTACGTGTTCTACCACTTGGTGTCTGAGTTGCTGTCGTTCTCAATCACCTCCACTTTGTTGTAACACCACTGACAGTCCACTGTGGAATATTTAGTAGTGAGGAAACTTCACCACTGGACTTCACAGGTGGCGTCCTATCACGGTACCACGCTGGAGTTCAGTGAGCTCCTGAGAGACCCATTCTTTACTAATGTGTGTAGAAGCAGTCTGCAGGACTAGGTGCTGGTTTTATACACCTGTGGCCATGAAGTGATTGAAACACCTGAATCCAGAGATTTGGATGGTGAGTAAACACTTTTGGCAACATAGTGTATTATATTATAAATAGCGTATATGAATGTGTATTGATGTTATTTATAAACTAATATCTGCTTTACTTATATATAGGAGAGTTTATTGGTAGGAGTGGAATGTTTGGCAGGACCCTGTACTGTAAGGTAAATGCTGTAAGCGTAGCATTTCTACTTCTAGCAGAAAGTCCTGGAAATATATCATTAGCTTTTTCAACACGCTTGTTATTTAATATAATTTTAATATGATTAGTAACAATGTATTAAATATGTGAATAAATATTATAACACCAGCAATGACTTTAAAGCGGGTCTGTAAGGGTTAAAAAGTATTTCGCTGTTAAATAATCTTTTATGTTCCTCGTGTTAAGGCACTGCCTCCCACTCTGCTTAGAATCAGCTCTCGGACCGCCTACAGGAACGCGCACTAATCCACCGACTGCACCGTGCAGGTCAATCAGGGTCACATATGACTGCCCACCCGGCACTGTTATGCATTCCAGGCTAAGCTAAGCTAATGATCTGACCGGTGTACAGAGGCCTGCAGGCAGCTGGTGAGGTAGGAGTTGAAGAGGAAGCGGTCGAGGGGTTTCTCCAGAGACGCTGTGCACTCGAAAACGTCCCAGCCGGCCGAGAAGACCACCACACCTTTCAGACACGTCCGGCGACCCTTACGGCCCAGATAGTTAGCCAGCATCATCCTGAGAAACACACACACACAAACCTCAGAGCCTCCAAAAGATACGGGATGAAATGAGTTAATGTGGTAATTATAATAAAAATACACAGTTATTATTTTTAATTATAATAATAATAATATAGTTATAGTTATAATTATAATAATAAGAACAACAATAATAAACGAAATGAAAGTAATTAGCAAAATTACACAAAACCTGATATTGCAATGTGGGAATTGTTTATAATTATAAAGTGAAAATTTTTACTACTTAATTATATTTGCAGATAGAACCGTGTAAACAACAGCATTGCATTTGTGTTTTCAGTGTCTACAACAAATTATATATTATAAATATTCATTACCATAAATGATTCAGTATATACTACATGTTATTCTCTAACTACTATTGAATGATTTAGCATCTACTATATGTTATTCTCTAACTACTACGAATGATTCAGTATCTACTATATGTTACTATCTAACTACTACGAATGATTCAGTATCTACTATATGTTACTATCTAACTACTATTGAATGATTCAGTATCTACTATATGTTATTATCTAACTACTACGAATGATTCAGTATCTACTATATGTTACTATCTAACTACTACGAATGATTCAGTATCTACTATATGTTATTATCTAACTACTACGAATGATTCAGTATCTACTATATGTTATTCTCTAACTACTATTGAATGATTCAGTATCTACTATATGTTATTATCTAACTACTACGAATGATTCAGTATCTACTATATGTTATTCTCTAACTACTACGAATGATTCAGTATCTACTATATGTTACTATCTAACTACTACGAATGATTCAGTATCTACTATATGTTACTATCTAACTACTACGAATGATTCAGTATCTACTATATGTTATTCTCTAACTACTACGAATGATTCAGTATCTACTATATGTTATTCTCTAACTACTACGAATGATTCAGTATCTACTATATGTTATTCTCTAACTACTATTGAATGATTCAGTATCTACTATATGTTATTCTCTAACTACTACGAATGATTCAGTATCTACTATATGTTATTCTCTAACTACTACGAATGATTCAGTATCTACTATATGTTATTCTCTAACTACTACGAATGATTCAGTATCTACTAATTATTCAGTATCTAGTATGAATGATTTAGTGTCTACTATGAATGATTTAGTAACTATTATGGATTATTCAGTGTATATTATAAATAATTCAGTGTACACTATGAATTATATAGTATCTACTAAAAATAAATCAGTAAGTATTTTGAATTATTCAGTATCTATTATAAATGATTCAGTATCTACGATGAACGAGTTAGTATTTACTATGAATGATTCAGCATGTACTATAAAGGATTCAGTATTTATTGTGAATGATTTAGAAGAAAAATATTGTGAACTATTCATTATCTACTATAAAGGATTCAGTATCTAATCTACTATAAATGAATCAGTATCTACTATGAAGGATTCAGTATCTGCTATAAACAATTCTGTATCTATTATAAACAATTCAGTATTAACTGTGAATGATTCAGTATCTACTATAAATGATTCAGTATCTACTAAGAATGATTCAGTATCTACTATAAACAATTCTGTATCTACTATAAACAATTCAGTATTAACTGTGAATGATTTAGTATCTACTATAAATGATTCAGTATCTACTAAGAATGATTCAGTATCTACTATAAACAATTCTGTATCTACTATAAACAATTCAGTATTAACTGTGAATGATTTAGTATCTACTATAAATGATTCAGTATCTACTATGAATTATTCAATTCAAGTTTATTTGTGTAGCACAACAATGTTGTCACAAAGCTGCTTTACAGAAGCTTTGAAGACAGTTTCAGTATTTACTTTGAATGACTCAGTATCTACTATTCATGATTTAGTAACTATTATGAATTATTCAGTACCTACTATGAATTACTCAGTATTTACTATGAATTAGTATGAATATTAGTATCAATATGATTTATTCAGTAACTATAAATGATTCAGTAAGGAACTGATATGTTTGTGGTTTAAACTCAGTGTTTAAAGTGTGAAGATGAAAGTTTAATGGTGGGGGCTGAGAGGCTGTACAGTGTCCAGCTGATTCCAGTGTAACTGATGAGCTCAGGCGTGTGTAAAACTAATGAAGTGAGCGTTCTGAACCGGGTGGAGTTTTAGTGGAGCTACAGCTGTGAGGTTGTGTGTTCTGGGTGAAGCTGAAGACGCTGAGTGGCGAGGGCTGATATCTGGCGGTCAGACTGAGAGGATTACGCCGGACTGACTGAGAGCTGCTGCTGAGCTGCTGGAAATGAAAGTGGAGCCTCATATTAAGCGGAGAGGAGAGTAAAGTGGGGCAGCGTGATGTGAGCTGGGCTTGCAAAAGCCTTTCAGCTCTACTGTCACCACAACACATATACCAGCACAAAGTAAATCAGAGGGCTCGAAAAGCTCAACCTCAGCACGACTGATTACACGTCTTTACCATTAGTGCGTTACAACAGCTCAGCGACCCGAGTTCACTAAGTTGGCTTGATTTAGTATCATTTCAAACTGAACACTAAAACATTACTGGAGGAGTATTTTACACACTAGTGGAATATATACAATAAAACTATACAGATAATTAGCATTTTTACTTTTACTTACTTGTATACCAACACTCGACCGCAGCAGCACACCTGCTCGGCTTATACACATTAACCTGAACTGCATCATCCAGCCGGATCTGCTTTTACAGCCTGTGTGTGACGTCTTTATGTACGACGTGGGGAAAAAAACACCACCACTGATTTTTACATGATTATTTCAATCTTTACAGGCTTTATTCAGTATCTACAATGAATGATTTAGTATCCACTATGAATTATTGAGTATCCACTGTGAATTATTCAGTATCTACAATGAATTTTGTAAGTGTCTACAATGAATGATTTAGTATCCACTATGAATTATTCAGTATCTACAATGAATTTTGTAAGTGTCTACAATGAATGATTTAGTATCCACTATGAATTATTCAGTATCTACAATGAATTTTGTAAGTGTCTACAATGAATGATTTAGTATCAACTATGAATTATTGAGTATCCACTGTGAATTATTCAGTATCTACAATGAATTTTCAAGTGTCTACAATAAATCATTTAGTATCCACTATGAATTGTTCAGTATGTACAATGAAATGTTAAGTGTCTAAAATGAATAATTTACTATCCACTATGAATTATTCAGTATCTACAATGAATTTTTAAGTGTCTACAATAAATAATTTAGTATCCACTATGAATTATTCAGTATCTACAATCAATGTTTAAGTGTCTACAATGAATGATTTAGTATCCACTATGAATTATTTAGTATCTACAATCAATTTTCAAGTGTCTACAATGAATAATTTACTATCCACTATGAATTATTCAGTATCTATAATGATTTTGAAGTGTCTACAATGAATGATTTAGTATCCATAATGAATTATTCAGTATCTACTATAAATTATTTAGTATCTACTATGAACTATTTGTTAACTATTATGAAGTATATAATACCTACTATAAATTTAGTACTGTAAATTATTCAGTATGTGCCATGACTTAATCAGTATCTACTATAAATTTAGTACCTACTATAAATTATTCAGTATGTACTATAATTTATTCTGTATATACTATTAATTGATTAGTATATATTAAAAATTATTCAGTATGTACTCTAAACTATTAATTACCCACTACTATTAAGTAACTACTATGAATTTTTCAGTATATACTATATATGTGTATATATATTCACGTTATGTGGAGCTTTTTGCAACTCTACCATCTACACAATACACAGTGCTGTGTTTAGTATCTACTATAAATTATAAATTATAAATTAGTATCCAATTAAAAAAATTTAGTACATACTATAAATTTAGTACTTACTATAAATGAATCAGTATCTACTACAAAGTTTGTGCTTACTATAATTTTTTAGTACCTACTGTAATTTATTACATATATACTGTTAATTATTCAATATGTACTATGAACTATTCAGTATCAACTCTGCGTTATTAAGTATGTACTATGAATTATTCAGTATGTACTACTATTAAGTAACTGCTATGAATTATTTAGTGTCTACTATAAATTATTCAAGTTAAGTGGAGTTTATTGCAATTTCAACTATCTACCCTGTACACAGTGCTGTCTATTCAGTGTCTACTATATATTTCTATACATCTACTATATTAATTAGTGCAGGCTTAGAAATGATACTGCTTACTGTGTACAACCAACAATCTTACATAGTGCAGCTTTAGAATTATAAAACAACAGTGGCTCAAATATTACAGAGCATTAGATCAGGACAATGTTTCAAATATGTACTTTTACAACATTTAATGCTCTAATAAACCAAAAATAAACATTTTTAGCCACTCCTTGTTTTCGCAGATTATCAAATCACATCTTGCGTATTGTCACATCCACATAGCGTAACTACTCACCCTCCCATAGAAACACCAGCAGCCATGATGGGGGCGACAGGGTGAGTTCTCTGCACGTGTTCTATCACCATCTCCAGGTCTTCGGTGTTAGCCGCACAGTACGTCCGTGGAGTCTGCAGCAGAAACAAGATTACAAACTCACACCTGCTGCTGCAGCACCAACCCCAGCTTCATCTCATTTCCAGACATTCAGTCCGAGATGTTTCTCTTAAGAGTCACCTGGAAGACCTGCTAGACCCACCAACACTGTCCCCGTCAGATAAACAGCATGTGATTGGTAGAAAGACTCATTTGCATACTGCAGCATCCCAAGACATCAGCACTGAAAGGATGAATATTCCGAGGCAGCACCAGCTACAGTCTCAGATCAGATCAAGGTACCGATAATGTTCAAAGAGTGAAGCAGCAGACCATTAATGATAACCACCTCCGCACAACCTGCCAATGTTTTATGTAATTTTAGTTAACAGTTTTATGATTTTGATATTCAGTTTATTTATTTAGTTAGTTAGTTTTATTATTTTTTACCATTCTTTTATTGATTTATTGATGTATTTTATTGTATTACTCTATTATTATTATTATTATTATTATTATTATTATTATTATTATTATTATTACTTTTTATTATTTTATTTATTTTTAATTATTATTTCTTTTACTATTTTATGTTATGTTTTACTACTATATTTATATCTATGTTTATGGACTTATTTTTACCTTTGTTTTATTCCTGATTTTAGTTTCTTATTCATTTTTATTTGTTTTTCTTTTACGATTTATCTTACTTAATTTTGTCTCTTCTTATTGTTTCTTTTATATTTTAAGTACTCATTAAAATTCTTTTTAATTTATTTTCAATTCCTTTTTGTTTAATAATTGTAATGCTCTGCGGCACTGTAAATTAGGGTCTTCCTTAATTTATTCCCAAGTGAAAATAAAGGTTGATTGATTGATTGACGATGATTGACTGGCTGTGATTAGTTCACACACCTGAGCTAAAGGTAAATTCAGCAGATCACCAGCTTTATTCATCATAACACACGACCTCCAGTGTTCTACTCATTTAATAGGAGCAAAATACAAGAATTAATAAAATAAAGTTAAAGCAAACAAACCCCTAATACTGTATACTGTCTCTGTCCAAAGACGATTTTCATTTTTCTATATCGTTTGAACGTGACAGCTGCCGTTTACATTGTATGAAAGTTTTATGATGGATGGACCAATAGAAATGATCCAAAATAGCTTCAAAAAACCTCTGGTTCCATTGACTTACATTGAAAGTAAAGAATGTTTTTGTCCTCTCCTGTAAAGTTGCTATCCTGGAGGTACAAGTTTTTATTTGGACAGTGATTATATAATATTATGTTATATAATGTGCTTAAATATCAGTTTTTAAGTTTTAGTGTGTAATCTGCACGTATGTGAAGCTATTGTTAAGACTGAACAGTGACATATGCTGCCTTCTAGACTACGTCTTCTTCAGAGACGTCCTTGATTACATCAACACGATTAACACCACAGGACACTGCTGCCTGGATAGTTTTGGTTGGTGGACGATTCTCAGTCCAGCAGAGACATTGAGGTGTTTAAACACTCCAGCAGCAGCACTGCTGTGTCTGATCCACTCACACCAGCACAACACAAACTAACTAACACACCACCACCACGTCAGTGGCACTGCAGTGCCAAGAATGACCCACCTCCTTAATAGTATCTGCTCTGTGGTGGTCCTGTGGGGGTCCTGATCATTAAAGAACAGAGTAATAAAGTATACAGAGAATCAGATGAACTACAGTCTGTAAGTGGAGCTCCTGTATGGTCAGTGGAGCTGATACAGTGGACAATTAGTGGAGATAGGACACTTTAATGCTGGACATTAAAGCCTCTGGACGTGGGACACTTGAGAGGCTCATTAAGAGTTCATTAGCAGAGAGAGAGAGAGAGAGAGAGAGAGAGAGAGAACTGCAGGTCAGCACTCGCTTAATTTAACACGTCCAGTATTACAGTCCACACAGAAGCTACTGCAGTGTTCAGTAACACACACAGTTCTAACAGAGCCACTGCTGCTCCTCCAGTTAATCAGGGCCACAAGGTCACGCCCACGTCAGAGCCCCCCGGACCAAAGCAGCATTCTGAGCATCCAGAGCCTGAACGCTGTGCCCGGAGCGGGAGTGGGAGTGTTAAACACAATGACACACATTGAGTGACCACAGAGCAGGTCCAGCTCACGCATACAGATCACCCTGAGCAAGAACCACGAGAGGCACCAACCAGAGAGAGAGAGTCCTCCATTCTGGACAGCCACTTAATTATTATTAACTTATTCTATTGAGTTATACATATATAATCTTAAATAATTACAATAATAATATGATAATTTAATTGTGATATTTATTATAATATTTTTTATGTTATACATTGTTTTTCAGCTATTTTATTTAGCTATAATTTATTATTTGTAAATGTACTTTATTAATATAAAGCCATATCAGTATTATTATATTACAGTGATACTGTGTTGCTTGTTTGAATGTGATTGTATTTTATTTAAGAACTGACTTTATTAGATAAAGACATTCAACATATTATTATTACTTTTATTATTTAATAAATTATTATTATTTACTTAAATTATTTAATTTCATTAATTAGTTTTCTGCTTTTTACCATCATTTATATTATTTGTGGTAATATCATTTTTTTATCACTAAAAAAGTCTAGTCAGACTTCAGTCCAGGCTCACTTATTTGTTTCATTCTGTGGGTCAGTGGTCAGTGTATGAGTCTGTGTGTGTGTGTGTGTGTGTGTGTGTGTATGTGTGTGTGTGTGTGTGTGTGTGTGTGTGTGTGTGTGTATGAGTGTGTATGTGTGTGTGTGTGTGTGTGTATGTGTATGAGTGTGTGTGTGTGTGTGTGTGTGTGTGTGTGTCTGTTTGGTATGTGTGAGGTCATTTATGTAGGACAATGTGGGAACTCTGTGTACCTGTAATTTAATCTCTAACTACAAACTGAGTCTCTCTCTCTCTCTCTCTCTCTCTCTCTCTCTTTTCTATCCTCTAGCTCTTTAACCTCTCTCTCTCTCTCTCTCTCTCTAACCTCTCTCTCTCTTTTCTATCCTCTAGCTCTTTAACCTCTCTCTCTCTCTCTCTCTCTCTCTCTCTCTCTCTCTAACCTCTCTCTCTCTTTTCTATCCTCTAGCTCTTTAACCTCTCTCTCTCTCTAACCTCTCTCTCTTTAACCTCTCTCTTTAACCTCTCTCTCTCAAACCTCTCTCTCTCTCTCTCAAACCTCAAACCTCTCTCTCTTTCAAACCTCTCACTCTCTCGCTCTCTAACCTCTCTCTCATTCTCTCTCTCTCTCTCTCTCTTTCTCTCCAACCTCTCTCTCTCTTCTATTCTCTCGCTCTCTAACCTCTCTCTCTAACCTCTCTCTCTCTCTCTCTCTCTCTCTAACCTCTCTCTCTTTGACCTCTCTCTTTAACCTCTCTCTCTCAAACCTCAAACCTCTCTCTCTTTCAAACCTCTCACTCTCTCTCTCTCTAACCTCTCTCTCTCTCTAACCTCTCTCTCATTCTCTCTCTCTCTCTCTAACCTCTCTCTCTAACCTCTCTCTCTCTCTTTCTCTTTCTCTTACTCTCTCTTATTCTCTCTCTCTTTCTCTTTCTCTAACCTCTCTCTCATTCTCTCTCACTTTCTCTCTCTCTCCCTCTCTCTTTATATCCTCTCTTGCTCTTTAGATAAATGTAATTTCTTGGGGTGAATATATATATTCGTTCACTGAAGGGTTAGCTGTCGTGTAGAGTAAGATTAAGTTGATAAACTACCCTGTTTCTGGTCTGTGTTGCTGATTACATTAGGAACGCTTATCGTTCTGGAGGACGCGCCTGGTCTACATGTGTCTATACTTGACGTCTGTATTACAATAACAGACAAATCCATTCAGCATACATGACGTGACCTTCATATACATTACTGTACTTCTACCTCTGCATGAGGCATCTGCCCACGTACAGCCCAAACCCCTGCAGTGGTAAGACCCTCAGTGCTTTATCATATATCTTATGTTTCACGACACGCCTGACTCCAGGGCTGGGGTGTGTCCTCGGGAGAGCTGGGAGCTGGAGCGCCAGTAAAGTTCCTGTAAGCTAATATATAACCTCACACGTATAAACTGGGATGAACTCCACATTTACTAGTGTATGAGCTAGTTTGCTCCTTAAATGATGTAGCAGTCACGTTCAGATGCCTGTACAGTGACGGCTGCACTATTTAAGGTGGAGTCTTGGAAGTGAAGTGTTCGGTACTGATGCAGCGGCTCTTACAGGCGTATCCTGTGAATTAAGATGGGCGACAGTGGCAAGAAATTTAAGGTGGCACCAAAATGAAAAAGCTACTTAAGGAGGACGATGATGTACCTGAGAGGTTGGGCAGTGAGAAATGCTGAGCTTGCGTTAGTTGACACTGACCATCATGATAATGTCACATTTAAAATAAAAGCTTCCACTGTTTTTCATTTAACCCCCAGTTAACCAGCTCAGTTCCCTCAGCATAGCAACATGCATATCCATATTTGTGGATTTTAATTTTTTTACACCATTGGAACTCAGCAGGTGCTGTTTATATTGTGCGACAATTTCATGATGGTTGGACCAACAGAAATGCTCCAAAATAGCTTGGAAAAACTTCTGGTTCCATTGACTTACATAGAAAGTAAAGACAGTTTTAGCCTTTACTGTAAAGTTGCTATTTCAGAGATGATTGTTTATCCTTGTACAGTAATGATATTATAAATATGAAATTAGAAATTAGAAGGTTATTTTCTACGAAGGCAATGCTCTGTGTGTGTAGATCTGCGGGAGGTCTGTAGTCTGCTTCACGTCTCTCCCGGCCAGAAGTTCAGGCCCTGAATGTTTGTTTCAGCGTGATCTTTCTATGAAGAGCAAAAACAGGAAATTGTATTCTTACCAGCAGCTTCTCACCAGACACGCCTCTGTTGTTGAAGACCACACATCTGCAAAACAAAAACAAAAGCATCAGCACAACCCGACACTACATCCTGCCCAACAAAGTAGAAATACATGTATTGAATTTTGAAGTACATTTTTTAAACAATTCCTAAAAATCAACATTATAATGTAAATATTAATACAATACATGTTTTATTTGATGAAAACACAAAGCAGAAATGTGCTAGCTCTAGGAATTTGAACTTGTCATTAGCTCTTAATTGGCTCTAACTTAACCCTAATTGGTTAAGGTTAGTTAGGCAGGTGAAGGATTGTCAGTAGGGATCAACTAATACCAATTTTAGAGCATTATTAGTTCTCCAACTCTCTGGAAATTGAGCCACCTTCTAGCTTTTTCCTTAAGAAATGACAGTGAATGGGAATTGTACAGAGAACCACTGTGTATGCTGGCTGGAAAATGATTGCACTGGAAAGTTTTTCATCAAGAACATGCAATACTTCCTGAGGGGTGTACCACAAGGGTCAGTTCTAGGGCCTTTGCTTTTCTCATTGTACATGTTACCTCCAGGTTTATATTTAGTGCTGATTGTGAGGAAGCACAGTGGGAGGAGTCAGACAGGTTCAGTGGGCGGAGTCAGACAGGTTCAGCTGTTTCAAGCAAATCACAAAAACCCTCCAAACTAAACAGACATCTGGAAACCAAACAGGGACCCTAGTGGGAAACGCAGTGGAGCATCTTCAGTGGCTGCAGCTCCAGATCATCATCCACGTCTACACCTACATTTCTATTCTCTTCTCTTTTTCTAACATCACTGCAGATTCTGGTTTGTATGTTTGTGTTTCTGTGAGCGGCTCTGCTTTGTAGCTATATACAGTTTAGGTGTTTAATTAACCCAGAACAGTTCAGGTGTTTAATTAACCCAGAAAAGTTTAGATGTTTAATGAACTCGGATCAGTTTAGGTGTTTAATGAACTCAGAAGAGTTTAGGTGTTTAATGAACCCAGAACAGTTCCAGGTGTTTACTGAACACATTACAGTTCCATGTGTTTAATGAACTCAGTTCCTGGTGTTTAATGAACTCAGTTCCAGGTGTTTAATGAACTCAGAACAGTTTGAGGTGTTTAATGAACTCAGAACAGTTCAGGTGTTTAATTAACCCAGAACAGTTTAGATGTTTAATGAACTCAGAAGAGTTTAGGTGTTTAATTAACCCAGAACAGTTTAAGTGTTTAATGAACCCAGAACAGTTCCAGGTGTTTACTGAACACATTACAGTTTCAGGTGTTTACTGAACACATAACAGTTCCATGTGTTTAATGAACTCAGCTCCTGGTGTTTAATGAACTCAGAACAGTTTCAGGTGTTTAATGAACTCAGTTCCAGGTGTTTAATGAACTCAGAACAGTTTGAGGTGTTTAATGAACTCAGAACAGTTCAGGTGTTTAATTAACCCAGAACAGTTCAGGTGTTTAATTAACCCAGAACAGTTTTAGGTGTTTAATGAACTCAGAACAGTTCCAGGTGTTTAATGAACCCAGAACAGTTTTAGGTGTTTAATGAACTCAGAACAGTTCCAGGTGTTTAATGAACTCAGAACAGTTTAGATGTTTAATGAACTCGGATTAGTTTAGGTGTTTAATGAACTCAGAAGGGTTTAGGTGTTTAATGAACCCAGAACAGTTTAAGTGTTTAATGAACCCAGAACAGTTCCAGGTGTTTAATGAACTCAGTAGAGTTTAGGTGTTTAATGAACTCAGAGGAGTTTAGGTGTTTAATGAACCCAGAACAGTTTAGGTGTTTAATGAACCCAGAACAGTTTTAGGTGTTTCATGAACTTAGAACAGTTTCAGGTGTTTAATAAACTCAGAACAGTTCCAGGTGTTTAATGGACTCAGAACAGTTTAGGTGTTTAATGGACTCAGAACAGTTTAGGTGTTTAATGAACTCAGAACAGTTCCAAGTGTTTAATTGACTCAGAACAGTTTTAGGTGTTTAATGAACTCAGAACAGTTTCAGGTGTTTAATGAACTCAGTTCCAGGTGTTTCATGAACTCAGAACAGTTTCAGGTGTTTAATAAACAGAACAGTTCACTCAGAAGGGTTTAGGTGTTTAATGAACCCAGAACAGTTTAAGTGTTTAATGAACCCAGAACAGTTCCAGGTGTTTAATGAACTCAGTAGAGTTTAGGTGTTTAATGAACTCAGAAGAGTTTAGGTGTTTAATGAACCCAGAACAGTTTAGGTGTTTAATGAACCCAGAACAGTTTTAGGTGTTTCATGAACTTAGAACAGTTTCAGGTGTTTAATGGACTCAGAACAGTTTAGGTGTTTAATGGACTCAGAACAGTTTAGGTGTTTAATGAACTCAGAACAGTTTTAGATGTTTAATGAACTCAGAACAGTTTTAGGTGTTTAATTAACCCAGAACAGTTTGAGGTGTTTAATGAACTCAGAACAGTTCCAAGTGTTTAATGGACTCAGAACAGTTTTAGGTGTTTAATGAACTCAGAACAGTTTCAGGTGTTTAATGAACTCAGTTCCAGGTGTTTAATGAACTCAGAACAGTTCCAGGTGTTAAATGAACTCAGTTCCAGGTGTTTCATGAACTCAGAACAGTTTCAGGTGTTTAATAAACAGAACAGTTCCAGGTGTTTAATGGACTCAGAACAGTTTAGGTGTTTAATGAACTCAGAACAGTTGCAGGTGTTTAATGAACTCAGAACAGTTGCAGGTGTTTAATGAACTCAGAACAGTTTCAGATGTTTAATGAACTCAGAACAGTTTCAGGTGTTTAACTCAGATCTCAGAACAGCTGCTCCAGGATGCAGGTGTCCAGCTGAAGTCCAGGCTGTGCTAGACTGAGTGTTTTTTCTGCAGTATTAAGTCAGGGTGGTTTGGGCTACTGAGCTAAGCTTTAATTCATTAAACACAGCAGGCGGGCTCCAGCTACAAGATGCTGAGTGGGCTTTAAAGCCCCCATTACCCATAATTCTCTCTGTCTGTGTGTTAATCACTGTGTCTGAAGAGCAGGTCTCTCAGCTCAGCGCAGCTTTAATGCTGGACTCAGCTGTTCACAGATACCTCTCTCTCTCATCCCTCCCTCTTTCTCTGTTCTCTCTCTTTCCCTCTCTCTCTCTTACTCTCTCTCTTCCCCTCCCTCTCTCCCTGTTCTCTCTCTCCCTTTCTCTCTCTCTCTTTATCTCACTCTTTCTCTCTTTCTCTCTTACTCTCTCTATATCGCTCTCATCCCTCCCTCTTTCTCTGTTCTCTCTCTCTCTCCCCCTGTTCTCTCTCCCTTTCTCTCTTTATCTCGCTCTCTCTCTTTCTCTCTCTCTCTATATCGCTCTCATCCCTCCCTCTTTCTATGTTCTCTCTCTCTCTCTCTCACTCTCTCCCCTCCCTCTTCCTCTGTTCTCTCTCTCTCTCTCTCTCTCTCTCTCACTCTCTCCTCTCCCTCTTCCTCTATTCTCTCTCTCTCTCTCTCACTCTCTCCCCTCCCTCTTCCTCTGTTCTCTCTCTCTCTCTCTCTCTCTCTCTCACTCTCTCCCCTCCCTCTTCCTCTGTTCTCTCTCTCTCTCTCACTCTCTCCCCTCCCTCTTCCTCTGTTCTCTCTCTAGTCGGTGTGGCGGTGATGTGGTTCTCACACCTGCTGCTGCTTTTCTCAGACACTGCACTGCGACCACAGCTGCAAGTGTCATACTGGCACATCTGGATCTCAACATGTGTATATATATATATATATATATATATATATATATATATATATATATATATATATATATATATAAATAAAGGTGGTAATAAAAATGTATATATATATATACCTTTTCTTTTACATGCTTATTTCACTTTACAACTGGCCACTCACATGAAACATTAAAGTAATACAGAGTATCTAAAATCTGATATACTAAAGGACGTATATATTTCTTAATGTTTCAGACACTCTATATTATCTTGTTTCATGTGAGTGGGCAGTTGTTGAAGTATTTCACAAAATTACAGTTATTCTAGTCACTCAGCACAGCATATGGATCATCATTTTCATATCCCCGGATTTAAGATTACAGCTGGGGTTTGGGTTGAACTCAGGTTGGGATTAGGACTGGTTTTCATGTAAAAGAAGGGGTTTGGGGTTCCAGTGGGTGATGGGTTGGGCCAGAATGAGTTACGTGTGGTTTGAGGTTGGGTTTAGAGTTGGGATAGGGTGGGGATGGAGTTTAGTTGGAGTGGATTAAAGATAGTGAGTGGTTTTTGGGTTTGGGTTGGGGATGGAGTTTAGTTTGAGTGGATTAAGGATAGTGAGTGGTTTTTGGGTTTGGGTTGGGGATGGAGTTTAGTTGGAGTGGATTAAGGATAGTGAGTGGTTTTTGGGTTTGGGTTGGGGATGGAGTTTAGTTTGAGTGGATTAAGGATAGTGAGTGGTTTTGGGAGTTGGGTTGGGGATGGAGTTTAGTTGGAGTGGATTAAGGATAGTGAGTGGTTTTTGGGTTTGGGTTGGGGATGGAGTTTAGTTGGAGTGGATTAAGGATAGTGAGTGGTTTTTGGGTTTGGGTTGGGGATGGAGTTTAGTTGGAGTGGATTAAGGATAGTGAGTGGTTTTTGGGTTTGGGTTGGGGATGGAGTTTAGTTGGAGTGGATTAAGGATAGTGAGTGGTTTTTGGGTTTGGGTTGGGGATGGAGTTTAGTTGGAGTGGATTAAGGATAGTGAGTGGTTTTTGGGTTTGGGTTGGGGATGGAGTTTAGTTGGAGTGGATTAAGGATAGTGAGTGGTTTTGGGAGTTGGGTTGGGGATGGAGTTTAGTTGGAGTGGATTAAGGATAGTGATGGTTTTGGGAGTTGGGTTGGGGATGGAGTTTAGTTTGAGTGGATTAAGGATAGTGAGTGGTTTTGGGAGTTGGGTTGGGGATGGAGTTTAGTTGGAGTGGATTAAGGGTGGGGAGTGGTTTTTGGGTTTGGGTTGGGGATGGAGTTTAGTTGGAGTGGATTAAGGATAGTGATGGTTTTGGGAGTTGGGTGGGGATGGAGTTTAGTTGGAGTGGATTAAGGATAGTGAGTGGTTTTGGGAGTTGGGTGGGGATGGAGTTTAGTTGGAGTGGATTAAAGATAGTGAGTGGTTTTTGGGTTTGGGTTGGGGATGGAGTTTAGTTTGAGTGGATTAAGGATAGTGAGTGGTTTTTGGGTTTGGGTTGGGGATGGAGTTTAGTTGGAGTGGATTAAGGATAGTGAGTGGTTTTGGGAGTTGGGTTGGGGATGGAGTTTAGTTTGAGTGGATTAAGGATAGTGAGTGGTTTTGGGAGTTGGGTTGGGGATGGAGTTTAGTTGGAGTGGATTAAGGATAGTGATGGTTTTGGGAGTTGGGTTGGGGATGGAGTTTAGTTGGAGTGGATTAAGGGTGGGGAGTGGTTTTTGGGTTTGGGTTGGGGATGGAGTTTAGTTGGAGTGGATTAAGGATAGTGAGTGGTTTTTGGGTTTGGAGTTGGGGATGGAGTTTAGTTGGAGTGGATTAAAGATAGTGAGTGGTTTTTGGGTTTGGGTTGGGGATGGAGTTTAGTTGGAGTGGATTAAGGATAGTGAGTGGTTTTTGGGTTTGGGTTGGGGATGGAGTTTAGTTGGAGTGGATTAAGGATAGTGAGTGGTTTTGGGAGTTGGGTGGGGATGGAGTTTAGTTGGAGTGGATTAAGGATAGTGAGTGGTTTTTGGGTTTGGGTTGGGGATGGAGTTTAGTTGGAGTGGATTAAGGATAGTGAGTGGTTTTTGGGTTTGGGTTTGGGTTGGGGATGGAGTTTAGTTGGAGTGGATTAAGGATAGTGAGTGGTTTTGGGAGTTGGGTGGGGATGGAGTTTAGTTGGAGTGGATTAAGGATAGTGATGGTTTTGGGAGTTGGGTTGGGGATGGAGTTTAGTTGGAGTGGATTAAGGATAGTGAGTGGTTTTGGGGTTTGGAGTTGGGGATGGAGTTTAGTTGGAGTGGATTAAGGATAGTGAGTGGTTTTTGGGTTTTGGATTAGGGTTTGGAGTTGGGGTTTGCCTGGTGTAGCGTAGTGGGTAACACTGCTGTCGCCCAGGCAGCAGACTGGGGGCTCGTCTTTCCACCCTATGCTTCCAACAAGGGTCCTTAACACTACATACACCGACCTACACATATAACATCACTGACCTGTAAATCTGTCAAGTGTGAAGATCCAAATTCGAACCCAGTTAAAGGCTTTGCTTCTGACTCACCTGTATCCCAGCTCGCGGCTCTGCTGGACCATGTGCAGGATGTAGGACTCTCGGCTGGTCCCGGTCAGTCCAGGCAGCAGCAGGACGGTGGGGCGGCTTGATGGGTCCGGGTGGGAGGAGCTGGAGTCATTATCAAACCAGTCCAGAGAAATCTGGCCTCCATCTGGTGCTCTGATGAGCTCACTGCAGGACACACATACACAAACAGACACACAAACATGAACGAACCATCAACCCGTCCAAGAACTTTCATATGCAGCCCTGAGCCCGAATCAGCAGCCAGAAGCATCACCAACATCCATACATAACATGTTACTATACTAGACACTCTCATACACATAAACTGCTCACTAGGAAAATCTAATGTGTGCCAATGTCTCCAACCTCATTCCATCTTGTATCCAGATTGGTGGACCAACAGGGTCCTGACTACTACACCACCGTACTAACCACTACACCACCGTACTAACCACTACACCACCGTACTAACCACTACACCACCATACTGACCACTACACCACCATACTAACCACTACACCACCATACTAACCACTACACCACCGTACTAACCACTACACCACCGTACTAACCACTCCACCACCGTACTAACCACTACACCACCTTACTAACCACTACACCACCGTACTAACCACTACACCACCGTACTAACCACTCCACCACCATACTAACCACTACACCACCGTACTAACCACTACACCACCATACTAACCACTACACCACCGTACTAACCACTACACCACCGTACTAACCACTACACCACCGTACTAACCACTACACCACCGTACTAACCACTACACCACCGTACTAACCACTACACCACCTTACTAACCACTACACCACCGTACTAACCACTACACCACCGTACTAACCACCACACCACCGTACTAACCACTACACCATCGTACTAACCACTACACCACCGTACTAACCACTACACCACCGTACTAACCACTACACCACCGTACTAACCACTACACCACCGTACTAACCACTACACCACCATACTAACCACTACACCACCATACTAACCACTACACCACCGTACTAACCACTACACCACCTTACTAACCACTACACCACCGTACTAACCACTACACCACCTTACTAACCACTACACCACCATACTAACCACTACACCACCGTACTAACCACTACACCACCGTACTAACCACTACACCACCGTACTAACCACTACACCACCATACTAACCACTACACCACCGTACTAACCACTACACCACCTTACTAACCACTACACCACCGTACTAACCACTACACCACCGTACTAACCACTACACCACCGTACTAACCACTACACCACCGTACTAACCACTACACCACCGTACTGACCACTACACCACCGTACTAACCACTACACCACCTTACTAACCACTACACCACCATACTAACCACTACACCACCGTACTAACCACTACACCACCGTACTAACCACTACACCACCTTACTAACCACTACACCACCGTACTAACCACTACACCACCTTACTAACCACTACACCACCGTACTAACCACTACACCAACTTACTAACCACTACACCACTGTACTAACCACTACACCACCGTACTAACCACTACACCACCATACTAACCACTACACCACCGTACTAACCACTACACCACACTAACCACTACACCACCATACTAACCACTACACCACCTTACTAACCACTACACCACCTTACTAACCACTACACCACCGTACTAACCACTACACCACCGTACTAACCACTACACCACCTTACTAACCACTACACCACCGTACTAACCACTACACCACCTTACTAACCACTACACCACCGTACTAACCACTACACCACCGTACTAACCACTACACCACCGTACTAACCACTACACCACCGTACTAACCACTACACCACCTTACTAACCACTACACCACCGTACTAACCACTACACCACCTTACTAACCACTACACCACCTTACTAACCACTACACCACCTTACTAACCACTACACCACCGTACTAACCACTACACCACCGTACTAACCACTACACCACCGTACTAACCACTACACCACCTTACTAACCACTACACCACCGTACTAACCACTACACCACCTTACTAACCACTACACCACCGTACTAACCACTACACCACCGTACTAACCACTACACCACCATACTGACCACTACACCACCATACTGACCACTACACCACCATACTGACCACTACACCACCATACTTACCACTACACCACCTTACTGACCACTACACCACCGTACTAACCACTACACCACCATACTAACCACTACACCACCGTACTAACCACTACACCACCGTACTAACCACTACACCACCTTACTAACCACTACCCCACCATACTAACCACTACACCACCATACTGACCACTACACCACCATACTAACCACTACACCACCATACTGACCACTACACCACCATACTAACCACTACACCACCATACTAACCACTACACCGATATTAAAGCAGGCTAATCTAGTTCTACACAGCCATGATGTTTCTGTGGACGGTGTAAGGGAAGAGGCTTGGTGACCACAGCAAACACTCATATACACGTCCACAGAACTAACCTTCTAATGTCCTGAGCATGTAAAGCAGGTTTGCATTGCTGGGCTGATTTGTTTAGTGCTGTATAGACTGACAGACCTGGATACATCATTAACATACTTAAAGCAAAGCAACATCTGAACTGCTCTCTTATTACTAAAACCAATCCTTATCATCACCGTCCAATGAAAAACATGTGTCTCCATTTTAGTCCATCTTCATTTTTCATCATTTGAACAGAACAGCTGCTCTTTTTATCCTGAGAAGGTTTCATGATGAATGGACCAAAAGAATTGCTCCAAAATCACTTGGAAAAAAAAACTCTTTATATTGACTTACATTGAAAGTAAAGGCAGTTTTTGGTCTCTTCTGTACACTTACTATTTTGGAGACAGATGTTTTTCTTTGGACAGTTAGAATATACAAGGTGAACACATCCTATAACTGCGTACAGCAGTAGAGATGTCATGATACCAGAAATGTAAAGTTTACAAGAAATATTACTTGCATTAAAGATGTTACAATACCAATAATGTGAAGTTCACACTGTCCCTGAATTAGAGATGTCGTGATATCAGAAACGTAAAGTTTACACTGTCCCTGCATTAGAGATGTCACAATACCAGAAATGTAAAGTTTACAATGCCCCTGCATTAGAGATGTCACGACACCAGAAACATAAAGTTTACAAGAAATAGTTTACACTGTATCTGCATTAGAGATGTCACGACACCAGTAACGTAAATTTTACAAGAAATAGTTTCCACTGAACCTGCATTAGAGATTTCACAATACCATAAACGTAAAGTTTACAAGAAATAGTTTACACTGTACCTGCATTAGAGATGTCACGACACAAGAAACGTAAAGTTTACAAGAAATAGGTTACACTGTACCTGCATTAGAGATGTCACAATGCCAATAATGTGAAGTTTACACTGTACCTGCATTAGAGATGTTATAACACCAGAAATGTAAAGTTTACATGAAATAGTTTACACTGTACCTGCATTAGAGATGTCATGACACCAGAAACGTAACGTTTACAAGAAATATTACTTGCATTAAAGATATTACAATACCAATAATGTGAAGTTCACATTGTCCCTGAATTAGAGATGTCATGACATCAGAAACATGAAGTTTACACTGTCTCTGCATTAGAAATGTCACGATACCAGAAACGCTAAGTTTACACTGTCCCTGCATTAGAGATGTCACGATACCAGAAACGTAAAGTTTACACTGTACCTGCATTAGAAAGGTCACAGTACCAGAAACTTAAAATTTATTAGGAATGTTTTACACTTTACCTGCATTAGAGATGTCCTGATACCAGAAACATAAAGTTTACAAGAAATATTTTACAATATTTTACTTATTAAAATTGATTTTAAACTGTTAAACTAAATTAAATAAAGTGTCAATTTAAACAACCACACCAACAAGCTCCTCACATGCTTGACCAATCACACGCTCACAACTACACACCAGCACCACACAAACACTGTGTCTGTTCTGTGTGTTATATAACCCAGTCACTCTTTCTGAGTGTAATGTTGTGTAAACAGTGTAAACCAGGACAGTAGCTTTCTTAACCTGCCGCTCTGTATCGGTACTGAATGCGGTCCGGCGGCGATGTTGACCGGCCCACAGTGGTCGTCGTGCCTGGCTGACCCCTCAGCGAGGTTCAGTGGGGGTCTGGCGGGGTGACGCAGCAGCGTGGATTGGGAGTGACTGAGTGCCGAGTTACAGTGGCCGGTCTCTGCACTGACTCAGCTCCTCTCACAGCGAGCGCTGGTGCTGAAGCGGAGTGTAATTTCAGAGCCTGGATTAAATATGTACTCGAGGATCAGCCTCCGCTCGGAGCACTCACAGCCTCATCACACCCACAGAGCAGGAGGAGAGCTCCAACACGCAGCTCCATCAGCTCTTCAGTTTTATTAGCGCTGCAATGTTTCCAGCAGCTTTAACCCCTTTAACTCCTCTTATATCATCTACCATGTTCTGTAAAAAAGAAGTATCTCCTTCCATTATAACGAGTCTACATCATTTAAACACAGTACTGTGTACTTATTTACATCTTAATGCATTTCACTAGAATTTCATTATAAAATAACACTTAGATTTAATTCTATTTATTAAGTCTATTTATTACATTTCTACACAATTTAAAAGATACTGATGGAGAAGTTGAAAACCTGTCATTACCATCAACAAATGTCATACTACCACCATACTAACCACTAAACCACCATACTAACCACTACACCACCATACTAACCACTACACCACCTTACTAACCACTACACCACCATACTAACCACTACACCACCGTACTAACCACTACACCACCATACTAACCACTACACCACCGTACTAACCACTACACCACCGTACTAACCACTACACCACCGTACTAACCACTACACCACCATACTGACCACTACACCACCATACTAACCACTACACCACCATACTAACCACTACACCACCGTACTAACCACTACACCACCGTACTAACCACTACACCACCATACTAACCACTACACCACCATACTGACCACTACACCACCATACTAACCACTACACCACCGTACTAACCACTACACCACCATACTAACCACTACACCACCGTACTAACCACTACACCACCGTACTAACCACTACACCACCTTACTAACCACTACACCACCATACTAACCACTACACCACCGTACTAACCACTACACCACCATACTAACCACTACACCACCATACTAACCACTACACCACCATACTAACCACTACACCACCGTACTAACCACTACACCACCATACTAACCACTACACCACCGTACTAACCACTACACCACCATACTAACCACTACACCACCATACTAACCACTACACCACCGTACTAACCACTACACCACCATACTAACCACTACACCACCATACTAACCACTACACCACCATACTAACCACTACACCACCATACTAACCACTACACCACCATACTAACCACTACACCACCATACTAACCACTACACCACCGTACTAACCACTACATCACCATACTAACCACTACACCACCGTACTAACCACTACACCACCATACTAACCACTACACCACCGTACTAACCACTACACCACCATACTAACCACTACACCACCGTACTAACCACTAAACCACCATACTAACCACTACACCACCATACTGACCACTACACCACCATACTAACCACTACACCACCATACTAACCACTACACCACCATACTAACCACTACACCACCATACTAACCACTACACCACCATACTGACCACTACACCACCATACTAACCACTACACCACCATACTAACCACTACACCACCGTACTAACCACTACACCACCATACTAACCACTACACCACCGTACTAACCACTACACCACCATACTAACCACTACACCACCGTACTAACCACTACACCACCATACTAACCACTACACCACCATACTAACCACTACACCACCATACTGACCACTACACCACCATACTAACCACTACACCACCATACTAACCACTACACCACCGTACTAACCACTACACCACTATACTAACCACTACACCACCATACTAACCACTACACCACCATACTAACCACTACACCACCATACTAACCACTACACCACCATACTAACCACTACACCACCGTACTAACCACTACACCACCATACTAACCACTACACCACCGTACTAACCACTACACCACCATACTAACCACTACACCACCGTACTAACCACTAAACCACCATACTAACCACTACACCACCATACTGACCACTACACCACCATACTAACCACTACACCACCATACTAACCACTACACCACCATACTAACCACTACACCACCATACTAACCACTACACCACCATACTGACCACTACACCACCATACTAACCACTACACCACCATACTGACCACTACACCACCATACTAACCACTACACCACCGTACTAACCACTAAACCACCATACTAACCACTACACCACCATACTAACCACTACACCACCGTACTAACCACTAAACCACCATACTAACCACTACACCACCATACTGACCACTACACCACCATACTAACCACTACACCACCATACTAACCACTACACCACCGTACTGACCACTACACCACCGTACTAACCACTACACCACCGTACTAACCACTACACCCCCATACTAACCACTACACCACCATACTAACCACTACACCACCGTACTAACCACTACACCACCATACTAACCACTACACCACCATACTAACCACTACACCACCGTACTAACCACTACACCACCGTATTAACCACTACACCACCGTACTAACTACTACACCACCATACTAACCACTACACCACCATACTAACCACTACACCACCATACTAACCACTACACCACCGTACTAACCACTACACCACCATACTAACCACTACACCACCGTACTAACCACTACACCACCATACTAACCACTACACCACCATACCAACCACTACACCACCATACTAACCACTAAACCACCGTACTAACCACTACACCACCGTACTAACCACTAAACCACCGTACTAACCACTACACCACCTTACTAACCACTAAACCACCGTACTAACCACTACACCACCATACTAACCACTAAACCACCGTACTAACCACTACACCACCATACTGACCACTAAACCACCGTACTAACCACTAAACCACCGTACTAACCACTACACCACCGTACTAACCACTAAACCACCATACTAACCACTAAACCACCGTACTAACCACTACACCACCGTACTAACCACTAAACCACCATACTAACCACTAAACCACCGTACTAACCACTACACCACCGTACTAACCACTAAACCACCGTACTAACCACTACACCACCGTACTAACTACTACACCACCATACTAACCACTACACCACCATACTAACCACTACACCACCATACTAACAACTACACCACCATACTGACCACTACACCACCTTACTAACCACTACACCACCATACTAACCACTACACCACCTTACTAACCACTACACCACCATACTAACAACTACACCACCATACTGACCACTACGCCACCTTACTAACCACTACACCACCATACTAACCACTACACCACCTTACTAACCACTACACCATCGTACTAACCACTACACCACCATACTAACCACTACACCACCATACTAAACACTACACCACCATACTAACCACTAAACCACCATACTAACCACTACACCACCATACTAACCACTACACCACCGTACTAACCACTACACCACCATACTAACCACTACACCACCGTACTAACCACTACACCACCATACTAACCACTACACCACCGTACTGACCACTAGACCATTTGTTTTTTTATAAATATAACATAGTAAATGGCCTCTGAAGACGTTCGGTTCCATTGACTTGCATTGAAAGTGAAGTATGGTAACTGTTCATTGAAACCTGTGAACAGTCTGTGCGTGTCGGGGGGGTCAGATAAGCCGCTCTGGGTTTGGCGCTCGCTGCAGGATCTGTTTCAGAGCAGATGTCGTGACTTCACACCCGAGTCTGGGACACTGCCAGGCTTCGGACGATGACATCACACATTCTCCCTGCGTCTCCGCGCATGTGATGAAGCCGAGGAGAGAATGCGCAGCCGGCAGCAGCTGCTGCAGCCGCTCAAACAAACGCCCTCGAGTTACAGAGCAGCACCTTCAGTCACCCAGAGCAGCACAATGGCCAACAGAGACGTCCCGGCCGAGCAGGATTAACCCTTTCTGCTCCTCTCAGCACTTCACACTGGATACAGACCCCCAGTCATCATCCCTCCTCTCTCACTCACCATGAATCACCTCTTACATGGAGTTTAGCTGCGTCTGGCTCGTAGCTCACAGCTGAAACACGAGGAGAGATTCGTTTGTCCATTTTTTTATTCCTACTTTATTTGAACACGACTGCTGCTGTTTGTAAGCTGTGAGAGTTTTATCATGGGTGGACCAATAGAAACGCTCCAAAACAGCTCGGGAGAAATTCTGGTTCCATTGACTTCCATTAAAAGTAAAGAGAGTTTTTAGCCTCTCCTGTAAAGTTGTCTTTGGACCGTAATGAGGTTCTGAATCTACAGCATGCTGGTGTTTGGACGTAGAGCAGACGCTGGATTAGGATTTAAGTGTGATCCTCGATCCTCACCTCCAACACACATCCTGACTCCCAGCTCCAGAACTCCTGTTTCCCACCTCCAACACTCATCCTGACTCCCAGCTCCAGATCTCCTGTTTCCCACCTCCAACACTCATCCTGACTCTCAGCTCCAGACCTCCTGTTTCCCATCACCAACACTCATCCTGACTCCCAGCTCCAGATCTCCTGTTTCCCATCACCAACACTCATCCTGACTCTCAGCTCCAGACCTCCTGTTTCCCATCACCAACACTCATCCTGACTCTCAGCTCCAGATCTCCTGTTTCCCACCTCCAACACTCATCCTGACTCTCAGCTCCAGATCTCCTGTTTCCCATCACCAACACTCATCCTGACTCCCTGCTCCAGAACTCCTTCTGCTTCCCACCTCCAACACTCATCCTGAAACAGTTCTGCTTCCCATCACCAACACTTATCCTGACTCCCAGCTTCAGAACTCCTGTTTCCCATCACCAATACTCATCCTGACTCCCTGCTCCAGAACTCCTTCTGCTTCCCATCTCCAACACTCATCTTTACTCCCAGCTTCAGAACTCCTGTTTCCCATCACCAACACTCATCCTGACTCCCAGCTCCAGAACTCCTTCTGCTTCCCACCTCCAACACTCATCCTGACTAACAGCTCCAGAATTCCTGTTTCCCATCACCAACACTCATCCTGACTCCCAGCTCCAGAACTACTGTTTCCCATCTCCAACACTCATCCTGCCTCCCAGCTCCAGAACTCCTTCTGCTTCCCACCTCCAACACTCATCCTGAAACAGGAGTTCTGCTTCCCATCACCAACACTCATCCTGACTCCTAACTCCAGAACTCCTTCTGCCTCCCATCACCAACAATCAACCTGACTCCCAGCTCCAGAACTCTTCCTATATCCGAACTCCAGTGCTTATCCTACCTTCCATCGCCTGTTCTACTCCATTCATCGGCAACAGTCCTCCTGCCTCCCAGCTCTACGTTGGATTTCAAGCTAATTAAATTGCATCATCACAATATACGTAAAGAACAAGAAAATAACCTGCAGAAACATCCCAGTAACAGATACAGCGACGCATCCAGCTCTAAAAATAAACACACGTTCAACACAGCAAAACAACATTCATAACTCTGGACTTTTAAGAGTTGAGCGCGACTGAAGCCAGACTACCGTCTGCTCTAACGGAATAAACTGGTGATGAGTGCGGCTAATCCTTTGTGCGGTGGTCAGTGCAGGACCTGCGTATCGCTCTTCAGTCTCTATCAGACTCTAATGACCGTACGTATCTGATTACTCCAGACTGCGCTCAGCGTAAGATACATTACAGCAGAAAATCCACTTACACTCACTTAATTATTGAATGCTGGAGCTAATCTGAGTGACTGGACCGAGGAGTGTGCTGTTAAACCCCTCCCCCCCAAAAAAACCCTGCTCACAAAACCCCTCCGGCTCAGACCTGAGGATTAACTCCGGAGTGAACAGATGATGTAGCTCAGGTGATTTAATGACATCCAGGCAGCTTCAAACCCAGCTTCATACAGTAAAGCGACTCTACAGACAGACTGGAGGTGGTTTCAGATGACGGGAGCCCACGGTTCAGCTAAATTACTCTCCCAAATGAGGATAAAGTCACTAAACACTATTATATCACCAGGACTAGGAATGAGGACTAGACAGTAACAGCTGGTAATTTCACTCAGTAGTATGTACACATTGCTGAAGTCCATATAATCTATACAAAGGAAAACAAAGTTAAATATTGGGTCTCAAAACCTACTGAGCTCCTACATAGGCAGCATATTACATCATAGTATGTACTCCAGACACGTAGACTGTCCCAATTCTTACATACCTTAAACATGCTGCTACTGAGGAACCTTATTTACACCTGATTTTAAAGAAGCATCGAACTCTTCCTCAGCCGCTCAGACAATCCCATGATGCAGTGCAGGCTAATCTACGAGCAGTGAGATGGTTTTAAAATGTGAGTTATTTTGATTCTCTCTGGAGTTTTAATGTGTTTCTTGTCCTGTGGGCGGCGTCCTGTGTCCACTGATGAAGAACTAGAGGAACACAAACTGTGCAGCAGCAGATGAGCTACTGTCTCTGACTTTACATCTACAAGGTGGACCAGCAAGTAGTAGGAGTGTCTAATAGAGTGGACAGTGAGTGGACACAGTGTTTAAACTGTCTGATGAATAGCTATATATATACAACTACTTATCACATGACCATAGACTCTCAATCACCAGCCTATCACTGACCTGCTTCTCCTAGTTATTGATTATGTACCTGTTTGTAACCACATATATACATATACCTGTTTGTTTTGCTTTCTCTACCTGAGTGTCTTAACCGAGCCGCTTGTGTTTTAGCCTCTCCTTCACTTCACTGAGACTCCTAAGCTAAGTTTAAAAGTCTTTATCTGATCAATAAGTGTCTGATCACCTGTAAGAACAGCAGATCTGATTAGAACAGATGTAAATAATCAGACATACAATACAAAGTAACATGAATATGTTATAGTGAGAGAAGTAGATCAGATCTTGATCCAGTTTGAAGAACAAAGTTAGGTTCCAGATTTCTCCTGGACGCCCCAGACATTGTATGAATGTGTTCAGTTCCTTCAGCAGCAAATCTTGATTTAGCTTAATGAAGTACTGAGCAGTCAAAGCAGGTATTAGATGAGAACTGATAATAATACTGGGTTGTTTCCACAAGAAGAAGCTTGGAAAGAGTTAAATAAACACACTGATGTAAAAGCTCTATTAATACTCTATTAATACTGATTAATATTTAATAATACAGTATTTACTGAGTAAATAAAAGTTACCTGTCTGGAAATAATAGCTTTTTAAACATAATAATGTTGCTAAAGGGACTAAACCTTCGGCTCAGTACTGTATACTAAACTCTACACAGAAGATCATCATAGTCCATCTCCACAAGTGCATCAGCCAATCAGAGAGCAGCTGAGAGCAGCTCATCAGACGAAACCCCAACAGTATGGAAATGTATGCAAAGAGTCCAGTCTTAAAGAAATACAGTCACTTAGAAACGTGCTGCCAGTCTGCGGCGTCCAGCTGTGCAGACCCCCACAGTGAGCTGTGCTACAGGAAAGGGTTAATATATGCTAATGTAAACAGCACTGTGGTGATTGGTTAGGACTGATCAGGTGCTGTAATCAGAAGAAACATGGGAAAGGACAGAGGTCAGGTATGGTCAGATAAATCATCACCCACTGTCCTCAAACTGTAGATACACTAATCTCTAATGGACCTGTACCTCACTGGAATCTATTAACATGAACAAAGTCCTGACTGTACTCAGCCTTGAAATATAATACTACTGATTTAAGCGACGCTAATGTATATATATATATATATATATATATATATATATATATATATATATATATATATATATATATATATTGATGTTATATATATATATATATATATATATATATATATATATATATATATATATATGTTATATAGATTTATACAATCTAGTTCACAAATAAAATCTTAATCTCCATTACATTCCAATTTCTCACATGTGTACATACATACTTTGTGCATTAGTACAATGAATACAGAATAATTCCCAGTAGTCACTGAATAATTTAAAGAAGATACTGAATAATTCATATTAGATGCTAAATACTTCATAGCAGATAATATGAGTAATATATACTGAATTATTACTAATAGCTAATGAATAATTTATAGTAGATGATAAGTAGATATAGTATACTAGATACTGAAAGTAGATTCTGAGTACATACTAATAATATATACTAAATAATTCCCTGAACAATTCAAAGAAGATACTGAATCATTCCCAGTACATACTAATAACATATACTGAATAAGTCACATTATTCACTGAATAATTCAAAGATACAAAATAATTCCCAGTACATACTAATAATATATACTGAATAATTCCCAGTAGATACTGAATAATTCATATTAGATATTGAACATTTTAGTGTAGATACTAAATACTTCATAGCAGATACTGAATAATATATACTGAATTATTACCAATAGCTACTGAATAATTTAGTAGAGCAGTAGATGCTAAATACTTAGTAGATATAGTATAGTAGACACTGAATAATTCTGAGTACATACTAATAATATATACTGAATAATTCCCAGTAGTCACTAAATAATTCAACGAAGATACTGAATCATTCCCAGTACATACTAATAACATATACTGAATAATTTCCAATGGTTACTAAAATATTTTATAGCAAATACTGAATGATTATTAGTGATTATTAAGAGTATTAGTAGCTAATAAATAATTCTGAATTATTTATAGAAATCTGAATGTGTTATTAATAATAATAGAACACTCACTTCCTGTAGGACACCCAGGGTTTAGCGGTAACGAAGGGTCGGAGAAGAGTCTGTACTCGGCCCTCCCAGCACCAGAAGGGGGGGTAATACGTCTCTGTCACCACAGGGCAGTGGTCCCTCAGGAACTCATAAAACTTCTTCCCTCCTGCGACCAGCTTCGGCTTCTGTAGGACAGCAGGAGGAGAGACGGAGTTCAGTACAACACTCCAGATCACCTGAGGTTACTTCCACAGCAGTACAGCCTGATAAACGGCCATAATACAAAATCTAATATACAGTGGATTCAGGTTCAGTAGTTTACAAAATCTAATATACAGTGGATTCAGGTTCAGTAGTTTATAAAATCTAATATATACTGTGGATTACGGTTCAGTAGTTTACAAAATCTAATATACAGTGGATTCAGGTTCAGTAGTTTAGTAGTTCAGTAGTTTGACCAGGAAACGGTTCAGTAGTTTGACCAGGAAACACCTGGTCAAACACATCTAACCTGAGGAAACAACTGCTCAAACACATTTACAGTGGATTCAGGTTCAGTAGTTTACAAAATGTAATATACAGTGTATTGAGGTTCAGTAGTTTACAAAATCTAATATACAGTGGATTCTGGTTCAGTAGTTTACTTAACATCACATATGAATCCCAGGAGCATATTTAACATTTAAATGAAAAAGCTTCCCGTTTATCAGTTGTATTCTGTGCAAATCTGCCTTATTGTCATGTGCTAATGCTAGCCAGCTAGCCAGCGTGGTCAGCCTACGGTTAGGGACGGTATATCCCGTTTGTTTACAACTTTACAGCAAGAAAATGTTATTAATATAACAAGTACAATTATTAAGCTTTTTAATATTTCTGTAGTTAAATTTAAAGCTTTTAATATCTGAGTATTAACAGTATATAAACAAGTATCTTAAAACTGAAACTTTACAGGAGAGACCAAAAACATACTTTACTTTCGATGGAACCAGAATATTTTCTAAGCTATTTTGAAGCACTTCAATTGATCCATCAATCATGAAATTTTCACACAATGTAAATGACCATTGGTAAGTTCAAATGATGTAGAAAACTCAAAATCGATAAAAATGGAGATACATGTTTTTCATTGGACAGTAACGATATGCATTATTGGATATGTACATTATAACACATCTAACCTGAGGAAACACCTGGTCAAACACATCTAACCTGAGGAAACACCTGGTCAAACACATCTAACCTGAGGAAACAACGGGTCAAACACATCTAACCTGAGGAAACACCTGCTCAAACACATCTAACCTGAGGAAACACCTGGTCAAACACATCTTACCTGAGGAAACAACGGGTCAAACACATCTAACCTGAGGAAACACCTGGTCAAACACATCTAACCTGAGGAAACAACTGCTCAAACACATTTAACCAGAGGAAACATCTGCTCAAACACATCTTACCTGAGGAAACACCTGGTCAAACACATCTTACCTGAGGAAACAACGGGTCAAACACATCTAACCTGAGGAAACAACGGGTCAAACACATCTAACCTGAGGAAACATCTGCTCAAACACATCTTACCTGAGGAAACATCTGCTCAAACACATCTTACCTGAGGAAACACCTGGACAAACACATATGACCTGAGAAAACACCTGGTCTAACATCTCTAACCTGAGGAAACACCTTGTCAAACCCATCTAACCTGAGGAAACACTTGGTTTAATGTATCTAACCTGAGGAAACACCTGCTTAAACACATCTAACCTGAGGAAACACCTGCTCAAACACATCTTACCTGAGGAAATACCTGCTCAAACATATCTAACCTGAAGAAACATCCGCTCAAACACATCTAACCTGTGAAAACACCTGGACAAATACATCTAACCTGAGGAAACAACTGCTCAAACACATTTAACCTGAGAAAACCTCGGCTCAAACACATCTTATCTGAGGAAACACCTGGTAGAACACATCTAACCGGAAAAAACACCTGCTCAAACAAATCTAACCTGAGGAAACACCTGGACAAACACATATAACCTGAGAAAACACCTGGTCTAACATCTCTAACCTGAGGAAACACCTTGTCAAATCTATCTAACCTGAGGAAATACCTGCTCAAACACATGTTACCCGAGGAAACACCTGGACAAATATATCTAACCTGAGAAAATACCTTCTCAGACACATCTAACCACCTGAGGAAACACCTTCCCAGACACATCTAACCACCTGAGGAAACACCGGCTCAAACACATCTAACCTGAGGAAACACCTGGAAAAATACATCTAACCTGAGAAAATACCTTCTCAGACACATCTAATCTGAGGAAATATCTGCTCAAACACATCTAATCTGAGGAAACACCATATCAAAAGCTGAACAATGTACCGGAGCCATGACTCCACCACAGCTGCAGCTAACTTTGGCAGCACACCTGCAGTATGTGCTGAAGGAGCTGAAGCCTCCATGAATGCTGAAACTTCAGGTGAGGCATTGACAACTTTGCCATCATCTTCATACAATTAATTAGCTAACTGTTGTTGGAGAAAACCATGAACACTGAAGGAACCCTCTGCATGGTGGATCAGGAAAAGGTTCTTCAGGCTGATGGAGCACGTGCAGTGGACTGAACCTTTGTGAAAATGGTTCTAATAAAGCATCAAAAAGGGTTACAATCTCAAACAGATCCCTTTTTGATGACATACAGAGAACCATACACATCATCAACCTGAAGAACCTTTTCACTATACAAGAGGGTGCTTCCAGAGTTCACAGCTCCACACAGAACCGTTTTCTTCATTAAGGAACCGGAGAAGAACCTTCTTTTTAAGCGCTAAATTCCAAGTTCTGGTCTATTACTGGTGTTGGCTCACATGTGATGTCCAGGACCTACTGTAGGTCAATTATTATCGAGTGTTTCAGACTGATTGGTGAATGGAACCAGACGTCCACCTCTAAAAGTCATGAATACACTATCTGAGACATCTATCTACACTAGCTTTGGCTTTAAACCCATTCCTGGTGGCAGGATACACGCAGGACGATAAATAGTCCCCCCCCCACAAACCCATATTAATCAATTAATTAATTATTTAATATAACATAATTAATTCATATTAATTATTTCAAATTCTTCCACCAATAACATCCCATATTAACACTTCTGCTGCAGCCATCAACTAACTTGCCATCACCACCAACTGTCAAGAGCGCCTGACCTTCCGCAACGAGTTATACAGAAATTTGGGTGCACCTCCCCTTCCCTGCCCCTGTACTGGCTACACCTTAAAAAAGAAGAAGAAAACACCTCACAAAGATGCCAACTCGTGCTCGCGAGTTACCAAGGAGATGTTTTTGCTTTGTCATGAAAAAGAGCAAGCATTCTCCTTCCCTCTTTAGCCACCAGGGGCGCTACTGCGCCCAATCCGAGCTAAATGAAGCCCCCCCACCCCACCTTCCTCCAACAGTCCGGTCACATTCATAGAAGATCTGTATTATATTCAGATGCAGATGTTGGATATGGGTTTATGATGAGTGCTCGTGAGGATGGAGGGGATGTATGGGTGGAGGGGGGGGGGGATAGGGGGCAGAAAGAGGAATGCCGGTGCCACCCTGCAGTCAGTCCGAGGGTACTGGAAGAGGCAGGAACTGACCATATTAGGGCAAAATAAAGGGATGGGAAGGATGGATGCAACGCGTTGGGCTCCTATGCAACGTGCAATGCAACGCAATGGCACGCAATGCGATGCATTGCATTGCGTGCCATTGCGTTGCATTGCACGGTTTTTTCCATCGGACCTCGTTGCATCGTATGGCATCGCACTGCGTTGCGCGGTCGCGTCCTACCTTGGCTATGGAGGTGAGGTAGTAGCACGCGTAGGCGGCCCCGAAGCCCAGCGCGAGCGCCAGTCCCACGCTCGAGCCCTGCAGACCCACCGACACCTGGTTCTCCAAGTAAACTCCAAGCACGTCCCAGCCCAGATCCAGAGAGATCATGGCCAATAACGCTTCAGCTCCCACCACCGCGGCTGCTGCTGCTGCTGCTGAGGACTCAGGGAGAGGCACGAGAGTGAGCGCGCGCCCCGGCACAGCTCTCTTTATATAGAGTGTGAAGGTCGTCCTCTAGGGGGTGCTGTAGTGCGACCAGTGCTTTTATTATTATTATTATTATTATTATTATTATTATTATTATTATTATTATTATTATTATTATTATTATTGTTGTTGTTGTTGTTGTTGTTGTTGTTGTTGTTGGAAATGTAATTTTGAAAAAAACCCTAAAAGGTTTTATTAAATTTGATTTTTTTTTTGTTTTTCAACATTTTCCTATATTTTCATAGTTTTTAGATTTTTTTTATATTATTCACTTTCATGTTATTTTAAGTTTAGTTTTCATGAAATCTTTGTTTTTCAGACTTTATATGTAATTAGTTGTCATATAATGTTTAGTTTTCAACATTTAAAGTGAATAATTTGAATGTAATTTTTAGTAGACTTTTTATGCGATTTTCATAAAATGTTAAGTTTTCAAAATTTTCATGTGTTCAATTATCTTGTCATTTGATTTTGTTTTGTAATTTTTAGTTTTCAACATTTTCACATGTTAAATTTCCATGTAATTTCATGTTGTGTAATTTTCAGTTTTCAACATTTTGATGTGTTCAATTTTCATGTAATTTCTTGTTATTATGTAATTTTTAGTTTTCAACATTTTCATGTGTTCAATTTTCATGTAATTTCATGTTGTTATGTAATTTTTTGTTTTCAATGTAAATATTTTTAGAATAATTTTTAGTAATTTCATGCAATTAGTTTTCATAACATATTTAGTTTTCAACATTTTCATGTGATTAGCTTTTTTATTTTTAGTTTTTTTGAATGTTTATGCAATTAGTTGTCATGACCTGTTTAATTTAAAAAAAATTCTTCATTACTTTATGATCAAACTACGATTTTCCTTCATATTGTACTATTAACATTATTCACTTATTCCATTTTATAATCAAACAGATTTTAATTGTTTTACAGCGTTTTAAGGGTTTTAAGGGTTTTTTTTGGCAGAAAATACAAAATCATCCTTTACTATACTGAGTCCAAATGTCCAGATTACAGGACACTAAACTTTATCTCAGTATGTGTTAATGTAGAACTAAACATCTACTATTTCCTGTTTTAACTTCACCAGAACCTTCCAGAACAACCTACAAACAGAATCAAAAGACTTCTAAAATAAATACAGGAACAGAAATAATTTGGTCTGATTTGGTCATGAAGGTGGTGCGTATCCATCTCTTCAGCAGCATGTTGGTTTTTGTTTATAACAGGATAAAAAATAGAAAAAATACTGTTAGATGATTGTCCAGTAGAAAGACTGAGACTAAAGTAGAAAACTGTTTCTAAAAATGTTTGTCATAATCTAAAATATTGATTAGTATCTTTTAATATATTGTTATTAAAAAATACATGTGGGATCATTTTACTATAAACATAATCTATAGGATTTCTAAAAGTGCTGACAATCTTGCAAAACATTTTAAATGTTTTTCCTTTACTTTTAGACTTTTAGGTTTTAGATGAATTTAATAAATAAAATTAAACTTTTTTGTTTTCTAATGCTCCTGCTCAACATTTGACAGCAGTAGAGGAACTAAACGCTGCTTCCCCATGTTCCCCAAGACCATGAAATATCAACCCAAATACGAGATTATAATAACATATCAGCGCACATATGAATGTCTAATAAATTCATTCTGTTATTATATGTGATATTACTCCACTGTTCAAAGTTACAGCACATTAAACCCTTTTAATTTACCCTGTTTAGCAGCAGTCCTGGAGATGGCACTTGGGCGTCCTCTAGAGGCTAATTTCAGCAAAGCATCAGTTTAAGTTTGAGTCACTTCATGTAGTCTATTAACAGATTTTAATATTTGATTATTAATAAATGATGTAAAAAGTGCTATTTTTCAGAACTTTATGAGAAGTGCTAGTTTGTATATTAAAACATATTTTAAAATATCATGATAATATCGTGATGGTATTAATAATAATATATTATTATTTCTATATTATTATTTCTGAGTATGCATCATATGATATGATCAATGATTTGCAAACACTTGTAATTTGAACTTTATGTTTAATTGAATTCTAGTTTACTTTAATTTATTATTTATTATTATGGAATCAACTATTTTTGGATCTCAGGTTTGTCAAATGTCTGCTAATTTAATTAATACCTATGAATATGTATAGCACTTTATTAATGGTTAATAATTAATCATCAGTAGTGACATCACCATGCTTTTTGAAAAGTGTGTTCTGCTGTTAACACAAGCTGACATCTTAACGTAACCACACATTTGTGGCGCATCTTTTCCAAATGGTTCCATATAGAATCATCTAGAACACATTCCCAGCAACCTGAAGAACACAGTCTCAATGTAAAGTCAATTATTAAACTATATAACTTCTATACATTGGAACAAGAAGAATGTTGTTGTTCTTCAGGCCTCATAGTATAACACACAACAGCAAAACTATAAAACATGTACATACACAACAATGTATAGCATGTAGGATATATATATATATATATATATATATATATATATATATATATATATATATATATATATATATATATATATATATATATATATATACACACACACACACACATTTTTATATATTTATAGAATAAATAAATACACATACAATAAATACACAGAACCTACATACATATGCTGTAAACTGAGGTTCAATTTCACAGAATATTTACACCATTGTAAATTCACCACTCTTATTGGAATAGTGTAGGGGGGGTTACCCAGGTGGGGAACTGAACCCCAGGACTCTTATTGGTATAGTGTAGGGGGGTTACCCAGGTGGGGAACTGAACCCCAGGACTCTTATTGGTATAGTGTAGGGGGGTTACCCAGGTGGGGAACTGAACCCCAGGACTCTTATTGGTATAGTGTAGGGGGGTTACCCAGATGGGGAATCAAACCCCAGGACTCTTATTGGTATAGTGCAGGGGAGGGGGGGGGGGGTTACCCAGGTGGGGAATCAAACCCCAGGACTTTTATTGGTATAGTGTAGGGGGGTTACCCAGGTGGGGAATCAAACCCCAGGACTCTTATTGGTATAGTGTAGGGGGGTTACCCAGGTGGGGAATCAAACCCCAGGACTCTTATTGGTATAGTGTAGGGGGGTTACCCAGGTGGGGAATCAAACCCCAGGACTCTTATTGGTATAGTGTAGGGGAGGGGGGGGGGGTTACCCAGGTGGGGAATCAAACCCCAGGACTTTTATTGGTATAGTGTAGGGGGGTTACCCAGGTGGGGAATCAAACCCCAGGACTCTTATTGGTATAGTGTAGGGGAGGGGGGGGGTTACCCAAGTGGGGAACTGAACCCCAGGACTCTTATTGGTATAGTGTAGGGGGGTTACCCAGGTGGGGAACTGAACCCCAGGACTCTTATTGGTATAGTGTTTGGTGGGATTACTTAGGTAGGGAATTAAACCCCAGGACTCTTATTGTTTTGGTGTGGGGGTTACCCAGGTGGGGAATCAAACCCCAGGACTCTTATTGGTGTAGTGTAGGGGGGGTTACCCAGGTGGGGAATCAAACTCTAGTCTACAGCACTGAAGGCAGCAGTGTGACCCACTACGCTATACCAACCAAGCGCAGATAACTAATAACTGTTTCTGTTCTTACTAGCAGTATTTGTTTCGGGGGGCTTGATATACGGTTTAGGCAGATTAAAGGTTACTTAAATTGATCACGACAACATCCTTAACCTTGTTGCTTCCTGTGCATCACCGATTTCCGACTTGGGTCACTCATGGCCACCCACAATCTGGTGTGCAGACGGTGCTGCGGATGTGAGGTCACTCATCCAGACAAGGTGCTTTCCTGAGCTTGCTGAAAATATAAATGACTTAAATGCAGCACCTACTGCAAATCTAAGTAGAACAATAGAGCATTTCTTTTGATTTAGTGAGTGTTTGGTGAGCGCAGGAACAGAAAGCTGCTCTGTGGCTGGCTTTGAGGCCCAAGGTGTGAAACTTTGTGGTGGGGTGTGTATGTGGGTGGGGTGGGGGGCATGTAGACGAGGAGGTGAGTCTTTAAGAGAACAAGATCTGGCTGAGGTCAGTGTAATAAGCTGGTGAAACAGTAGCAGGTACTTCAGCGCGCACTGGCCATTAGAAAATGCGTCCTCTCGGTGTTCTGCTCTGCTCTGTGATCGTTTTCGGCTTTTGCTCCTGCGGTGAGTCCAGAAACAAACAGCAGTTCTGATCTCAATCTGTTACTCAGCTTCTGGTTACATTTTATGTTCTGATCAATACTGTAAACGGTGCTTCATTAGTACAGCCTGAAAATACTTTGTGTGATAACAAACAGTTAAATTAGTTCTATTTAACCTAAAAATATTACAAAATAATACTTTTTTTATAAATTATTCTAGTTTTTCATTCAAGTTTTGCTTGACAAATAAATTTGATTGAAGAATATATAAATATATTTCAAATTACATATGTAGGTTGCGTAAAATTATTTCATTTACTTGGTACCACATAAACAATTTTTTTGGGTTGTACCAATGCAAACATTTTGTGGTGAAACTGTACAACCCTTGTAACATTCAGTGTTTTTCTATGTTATAATAAGTTAACGCAACCTCTACAGAAAACACTGCGCATTTTAGTTTTATTATTATTTACAGAAATGCAGATAGCAGATCATGAGTCATGTAAAACTGACAATTGATACATAGAGCTATACAAACAATATGAGTAACCCACCATTTATTCAGACACTGTAAAAAGTGGTTTGCTGGTACAACCTAAAAAATGACTTACTATTTATGTGTTAAAGAATATTAAACAAGTTATATTTAACCTAATAAAATATTAAATTACTTACTATTTACATGTTAAAATAAAATAAACCAGTTTTATTCAACCTAAAAAATTCATTGAAATAAAAGAACTGTTTATTGAAATAACATTATTTGGTTAGATAAAACTAGTTAAACCACTTGTTATAAACTTTTTTAGGTTGTACCATCAGAGTACTTTTTAAAATGCACAGATCATAACAAAGTCTGAACAAACCCTTTAGTGTTTTTGGCTATTTCACATGATGTGAAACCAGCAGTTGCTTTCAACACTTACAAATTACTTTGAAAGAATCATTCAAAATACTGTTTTTAATATTTTATTAATAGAATAATTTTTGAATAAATATTATTTTACACTATTTTTAGGTTGGACAGAACTAATTTAATTGCTTGTTACCACACAAAGTATTTTAAGATTGTACCAATGAAGCACTTTTTACAGTATTGATTGACTTTTACTGAAATTTAAGCAAGTTCTTCCTTCTCAATTACAGTTACGGATTTTAGAGACCGTAAATTTTCTATGTGTATATAAGTTTAAACAATATTCAACTAGATTTATTCACCCTAAAAATTACTTAATTACTCACTACTTACATGTTAAAGAATATTAAACTAATTTTTTTCAAACTAAAAATTACTTACTATATACACATGTTAAAGAATGTTAAACTAGATTTATTCAACCTAAAAAATTGCTTATTTACTTATTTACAGATCATAAAAACGGCTGAAAAAACCTCTCAACCCTTACAAACTTAAAAGATTACTTGTGGTAAAAAAGGCAATTAAACTAAATCTACTCAATTCAAAACAATCTTTGAAAGAACTGGTCATCCTCAAATACAAAGTATTTTTAGGTTGCACCACTGAAATGCATTTTACAGTATAGATTCACTTTTACTGAAAGTTCCTTCTCCAGTACAGCTACTGATTTTAAAAAGAGTTTAAAGCTAAACAACTATATGTTTAAGATGATCTTTTCAGTTTGTTTCTGCTATAATTTCCAGACAGGAAGCCTTTATTTACTCAGCAAAACACTTTATTACTGTAATATTCAAACAGTATTAATAGAGTAAGTAGTGCTTTTACATACGCCAGAATGTTTATTTAACCCTTTCCAAGCATTTTCTTTGTGGAAACAACCCACGGTGTAAAAAAAAATTAAGTGACCTAAACTTAAAAGCATCAAGTAACTGATTTCCTCACTCTTTGTAAGTTAGCACAACTTTAGGTCTGATTTTTTTCTTCAGAATTACAAATATATGTTGCGCTAACAAGTCTTGAAAGTTAGCTAACCTTAAATTACTAAGTCATCCCAACTTATATTTCTGTAACCATGGTGTTTTAAGTTGACAAAACTAGATATTTTAAGTAAAGGTAGCTAAAAAATGTACAGCAGTCTTGCCAACTAAAGTTTGCTTTGAAATTAGTTACTAAAACATTTTAGTTAAACTACCAAACTCAAAAGTGTTTGTTGTACAAGGCAACAGCAATACAGTAGTAAACTGAACTTTAAGTTCATTTAAAACAGCTGAAACAAAGACAGAACAATGTATTAAAGTATTTATTACAGCAAAATCACTTAAAAAATAAATAAATGTTTCATGTTTTCACGCCTGAGAACTGGACCACAACATATGATACACTGGAAAAAGTTTTTAGTAGCTTTAAAACTGCTTAAGTCTCTATCAAGACTTTACTGAAGGAACTTGTGGGGGTTAAAGAAGGTACAATGCCAAGGCAGAGCCTTCCTGGAACACTGTAACAGCTTGGGCATTCCATGGGCAGTTTTTAGTGACAAGATTCGAGGCAGGAGGCAGGAAGAGGCAGGAAACCCTTTTCAAATGTGTATCTCCATTCTTTGGGTTTTCAATCTTCAGCATGTAAAGAGGTCCGAATAGTACCAGAAGACTGTGGGAAAGTCAGCAAGTCCTTCCAGTGCAAAAGTCTCCTTTACCTAGCATTGCTGTATACATTACAACAAATTACACAGATGAGACCAAGTTAAATTATAAACTCTAAATGACTAATATCTTTCATTTGAGAACTAAAGACTGTTTTTAGTTTACATTTGAATTCATTTAATTGACTTACTTGTTCTATGATTGTAAATGATTTAGCATTATTTCCAAAAAGCAAACAAATCTAAATATTCTTGCAACAATCTCAAATTAGATTTATGATTTATAGTGCATACAATTAACTTAGACATTCCGAGATTTTGTCCACATCCTCAAATCCGAAACAGTGCAGCTAAAAATACCAATAATATATTAATAAACAATTGAGGCTCAAGTCAAAAGTAATTAAATCTTTAAAACATGAGTCTACCACTTTCACCACTAATTTGACTATCAAGTCAAAATGAATGAACTAGTAGTTTTATTAGTAGGATTATTAGAAGTATTATTTTATATGGAACTTTCACATGTTTAATGTGCAGATGAAGAAATAAACCAAACCTTTAGTAAGCAGGATGAAAGGATTTCACCACCTAAAGATAGTTAGCTATGCTAGCTTTATTTACTAGCTAACTTAGCTAAGAAAGCACACTAAGAGGCTCCATAGCTACAGCTAAGCTAATTAGCTACTGACCCAAATCAAAAGTATAAAAAGTTTGAGAAGCAAAAACTGCATGTTTATGGAATTAAACAAGATAATTCTAACATCAGACTAGCTAGCTAAGACATGAGGCATGCAGGATATCACTATACCATGAGAAAGAATATTACATTTTTCTTTAAAACATGTCAATAAGTTCCTATTTGCAGGGACTTTGTATTAAAATAATACTGAAGTTTGGTGTCACTGTGACTTGCTGCTTCCATTGATTCCAAACAACATGGTGAATGATGAAAAACCTTACTGCACTTGCGCAGCTGCAGATTCAACAGAATGTCTAAAGCATCATTTAATTTCAATGTTTCAATGTTACAATGTTCAATTCATTGTATGTTGTAAAAACATTATTTAAAATGTTGGTTTAACTTCAAATTAATTAGCAATTTTATGTTTACACAACATTTTGACAATTGGATTTTTTACAGTGTAGTATTATTTACAGTTCTCATCTAATACCTGCTTTGACTGCTCAGTACTTCATTAAGCTAAATCAAGATTTGCTGCTGAAGGAACTGAACACATTCATACAATGTCTGGGGCGTCCAGGAGAAATCTGGAACCTAACTTTGTTCTTCAAACTGGAGCTCAAGATCTGATCTACTTCTCTTACAATAACATATTTATGTTTATGGGCCATGAGTCAGGGACTTTGCACAATGACAGTGGAGTTTGATTCGGCCACGAGTCGGGGACTTAAAACCATTACAGTGGAATTTGATTGGGCCACGAGTCAGGGACTTAAAACCATGGCATTGGAGTTTGACTGGGCTACAAGTTGAGTAGCCCATAACAGTGGAGTTTGATTAGGGCATGAGTCAGGGACTTAAAACCATGACAGTGGAGTTTCATTGGGCCACGAGTCAAGGACTTTGTTTCATGACAGTGGAGTCTGACTGGGCCACAGATCGGGGACTTTGCTCTATGACTGAGGAGTTTTACTGGGGCACACGTCAGGCACTTTATACCATGACATTGGAGTTTGACTGGGCCACAGGTCGGGTACTTAAAACCATGGCAGTGGAGTTTGATTCAGCTACGAGTAGGAGACTTAAAACCATTACAGTGGAATTCGATTGGGCCACAAGTCAGGGACTTAAAACCATGGCATTGGAGTTTGACTGGGCTACAAGTCGAGGACTTTGTACCATAACAGTGGAGTTTGATTAGGGCATAGTCAGAGTCTTAAAACCATGACAGTGGAGTTTCATTGGCCCACGAGTCTAGGACTTTGTTTTATGACAGTGGAGTTTGACTGGGCTGCAAGTCGGGGACTTTGTACCATAACAGTGGAGTTTGATTAGGGCATAGTCAGGGTCTTAAAACCATGATAGTGGAGTTTCATTGGCCCACGAGTCTAGGACTTTGTTTTATGACAGTGGAGTTTGACTGGGCTGCAAGTCGGGGACTTTGCACTATGACCGTGGAGTTTCACTGGGGCACACGTCAAGGACTTGGCACAATGACAGTGGATTTGACTGGGCCATGGGTCAGGGACTTTATACCATGACATTGATGTTTGAATGGGCCACAAGTTGGGGACGTAAAAATTGACTGGGTGATGTGTCGGAGACTTTGTTCCATGACAATGGAGTTTGACTGGGCAATGTGTCTGAGTCTTTGCGCCGCAACGTTGAAGTCTGACTGGGTCATGAGTTGATCTGATCTACTTCTTTCACAAAAAGATATTCATGCTACTTTGTATTGTATGTCTGATTATTTACATCTGTTCTAATCAGATCTGCTGTTCTTACTGGTGAACATACACTTATTGATCAGACTTACATAGCAGTGTATATATGTTGTTACAAAAATTACAAATCTTTTGTAGAAATTTACATTTACAGATTTAATATTAACGTCTCTCTGTATGTTCTCCTGTTTATTTTGTAGATCCCAACATGGGCTTTACCGTAACTCAGACTCCACCCACCCTCTCAGTGGAGGAGGGAGACTCTGTTACCATCACCTGCTGCTGGAGTAAAAACATCACCAGAGTGAAAGTAAAATGGTATAAAGATGACCAACAGACTGGAGTCAACAGCAGTGCTAATCACCTTCAAACAGAAATCAAGAGTAACTGCTCAGAGTTGTTTATACGCAGCACTTCTAAAACAGATACAGGATATTATATCTGTGGAGTTATACAGGACATTCCTACTCTGGTTCAGGTCAAAGGGACGAGGACATTGGTAAGACTCCGTTTAGAAACTGGTGAGTTCATATTTTTGGAGTTTATTACATTAACAGGACCAAAAAACATTTAATCTCTGTTACTCTACAATTAAATACATAAAAATCACTGGAAATCATAAAACAGCTTCAGTCATGTGCAAAAGGCATGCTTGTCAAATTCCATAAACTTTAAAAAAATGCATAAAATATTACTTCATGTGGTCACAAGCAATTAAACCAGTTTTATTCAATGTAATAAATACTTTTCATTGTGGAGTTCAAGCGCAAGATTCATATCATGAGAGTGGATTTTGACTGGGCCAAGAGTCGGGGACTTTATATCATGAGAGTTGAGTTTGACTGGGCCATGAGTCGGGGACTTTATATTATGACAGTGGAGTTTGACTGGGCCATGAGTCGGGGACTTTGCACCATGACAGTGGAGTTTGACTGGGCCACAAGTTGGATACTGTATATCATGAGAGTTGAGTTTGACTGGGCCATGAGTCGGGGACTTTATATCATGAGAGTTGAGTTTGACTGGGCCATGAGTCGGAGATTTTGCACCAGGCCAGGGGAGTTTCAGTGAATTATGAGATTATGATTATGAGTTGGGGTACAATATATATTTCTGTGTGTGTGTATGTGGGTGTATGTGTGTATGTGTGCATGTGGTTGGATATGTGTGTGTGTCTATGTGTGCAGGTGTATGTGTGTGTGTGTGTGTATATGTGTGCAGGTGTGTGTGTGTGTGTTTTGTTCACTGTTATATTACTGTAAGGTGTTTCTAAGGTTGATAATGAACACTCTCCTGTGATATTAAGTTAATAATAAAGTTAAGAACTGTGAAGGGTCAGTCAGTAAGACCTGCAGGAACTCGTTTGAACTCCAGCTTTGTAGCTGTTATCAACAGGAAGTCCCTCATGTTTCCTCTTTACAGAGTCTTTATACGCCCTACTGCAACTGTGACTCGTACTGCTTGTGATATGTACTGACTATATTCTGTACAAGATACATGTTATATACGTGTAAGCTGGTTACGTATGTTTTATATATCGTGGTCTACAAAAAAAACACAACAAACCAAATAAATTGCCAAAAAAACAAACACTCAAATCTCTGTTTTTTATTTGGGGAATTTCATGATAAATAGGTGAGTGCTGGCCAGGGCTACTCCTCCAGGTTACCAGTTAAACATTTTAGTACATAACCAGCCAAACATTCTAGAGCACTACCAGTCAAACGTTCTAGTACAGTACCAGTAACACTAAAACATTTGACTGGTAGTGTATCTAAAACGTTTGACTGGTCGTGTATCTAAAACGTTTGACTGGTAGTGTATCTAAAACGTTTGTCTGGTAGTGTACTAAAACGTTTGTCTGGTAGTGTACTAAAACGTTTGTCTGGTAGTGTACTAAAACGTTTGACTGGTAGTGTATCTAAAACGTTTGTCTGGTAGCGTACTAAAACGTTTGTCTGGTAGTGTATCTAAAACGTTTGACTGGTAGTGTATCTAAAACGTTTGTCTGGTAGCGTACTAAAACGTTTGTCTGGTAGTGTATCTAAAACGTTTGACTGGTAGTGTACTAAAACGTTTGTCTGGTAGTGTATCTAAAACGTTTGACTGGTAGTGTATCTAAAACGTTTGTCTGGTAGTGTATCTAAAACGTTTGACTGGCAGTGTATCTAAAACGTTTGTCTGGTAGTGTATCTAAAACGTTTGTCTGGTAGTGTATCTAAAACATTTGTCTGGTAGTGTATCTAAAACGTTTGACTGGTAGTGTATCTAAAACGTTTGTCTGGTAGCGTACTAAAACGTTTGTCTGGTAGTGTATCTAAAACGTTTGTCTGGTAGTGTATCTAAAACGTTTGACTGGTAGTGTATCTAAAACGTTTGTCTGGTAGTGTATCTAAAACGTTTGTCTGGTAGTGTATCTAAAACGTTTGACTGGTAGTGTATCTAAAACGTTTGGCTGGTAGTGTATCTAAAACGTTTGTCTGGTAGTGTATCTAAAACGTTTGACTGGTAGTGTATCTAAAACGTTTGGCTGGTAGTGTATCTAAAACGTTTGGCTGGTAGTGTATCTAAAACGTTTGTCTGGTAGTGTATCTAAAACGTTTGTCTGGTAGTGTACTTAAACGTTTGACTGGTAGTGTATCTAAAACGTTTGACTGGTAGTGTATCTAAAACGTTTGTCTGGTTGTGTACTAAAACATTTGACCTGTAGTGTACTATATATATATATATATATATATATATATATATATATATATATATATATATATATATATATATATATATATATATATATACATATATTTGTCATTTTTAAACAGGGTCTGAAGAAACAACGTTAGAAGATGTCAACCCTCACAAGCCACCTAGTACTGAAGGTACGTTAGTGATGATTTCTTTGGAAATGTATTGTGTGTTACTTATTGTTAGAGTGTTAGACGAGTAATGACATAACTTGTAAAACTAATACTCTATAAAATGGGGGCAAAATATCACCCGAAATCTGTGCCGTCCACCCCATCACCGTCCCTCCTCCTCTCAGAGAGCGTCTCCGTTGTTCACTCTTGTTCTAATACAATGACTCACTATCACCTCTTCAGGTACAAATTGGTACTACAGTGACTCACTATCACCTCTTCAGGTACAAATTGGTACTACAGTGACTCACTATCACCTCTTCAGGTACAAATTGTACTATAGTGACTCACTATCACCTCTTCAGGTACAAATTGGTACTACAGTGACTCACTATCACCTCTTCAGGTACAAAGTTGTACTACAGTGACTCACTATCACCTCTTTAGGTACAAAGTGATACTACAGTGACTCATTATGAGCTCTTGAGCTGAATAATTATTGAATATCAACAAAACTCGATGTCAGGCTGGAAAGAGGAAACAAAGCTGAATCAAGATCTTATTTGCTCGTCTGAATTTCCCTGCTCCGCCTTAAAGGTGCAGAAGATATTGCAGCCACATTGAAGATGGAACAGAAGAAACTCTAAGAAGTTTTTAATAAGTTTGCCAGTGTAATAATAATAATAACAATATTTAATAACAAACTAATACTAATAATAATAATAACAATATTGTTTGTATTCTACATACTACTATACACTTAGGCAGCAAATCTGATTGTTTAAAAGTTCTACAGTAAGAACAGCAGATCTGATTAGAACAGATGTAAATAATCATACATACAATACAAAGTAACATGAATATGTTATTGTGAGAGAAGTAGATCAGATCTTGATCCAGTTTGAAGAACAAAGTTAGGTTCCAGATTTCTCCTGGACGCCCCAGACATTGTATGAATGTATTCAGTTCCTTCAGCAGCAAATCTTGATTTAGCTTAATGAAGTACTGAGCAGTCAAAGCAGGTATTAGATGAGAACTGATAATAATACTGGGTTGTTTAGGAGAAGCTTGGAAAGAGTTAAATAAACACACTGACGTATGTAAAAGCACTGCTTACTCTATTAATACTGATTAATATTTAATAATAAAGTGTTTTACTGAGGCACATAAAAGCTTCCTATCTAAAAAATTGCTTCATATGTGTATCATATTTATTTATCTATTTATTTATTTATTTATTTTTTATGTGTTTATTTTAACAGAGGATAAATATCTAGTCTCTACACACGATGGAGTTATTTATATCTTTCGCTGTCTTCCCTTCATAACTCTGCTGCTGGCGGTGTGTTACCTGAATGGAGACACCAACAGAAGCCCAAAGCCAAAACCATGTGAGTCCATTAAAGAACTTGAGAACTCAGTTAGAGGCCTAAATCTCTGGCCAGGAAGCCATAATGTTAAGAGAAAATATGAAAAAATTTTGAACAGCTGAGAAATAAAAGTAAGTTCTTCACAGAGAACTCAACAGATATACGAGACTAAAACACTGTGGGTTTCTGACTCTGCCCTGCTATCACATGACACACAGTTAAATAAATGAAGTCTGTTGTATATAAATGGAACATATCCCTTATTTTTCACCTACATCCTCAAACTGTGATCTTCGGATGGAATCAATAAACTGAAACTGGGTTTAATGTGTTGCTGTGAGCAGCTGGAGATTTCGGAACAGGGTACAGGGTATTATTGGGTATTATACATGTGCTATTAGCTTTGTCAGTTGTTTTTTCTTCTAAGCTATCTTTCATTGGGTAGTGATGGGCAACAAACCTGCCAAGTAACCTCACATCCTAATAGGGATACTTGGATGAAAGGAAGTGTCACATATACAATTTCATAGGGGGATAGTTTTTGGTATCTACAGGAAAAAACTGGTGACGGTATTAATCTTAAAAATAAAAATGCAAAACTTTTGCATTGATGTTGAATAAACTGCTCTTTTCCAGTTATGGAGCTTTCATCATATCCCATGTGCCCCTCTGAGGAAGAATGTTTAAGGAAATGTAGTATGAAGCTGTATATTTTATTATATTTTTTTTAATATAGAATATTTTATATTCTAACTGTCTGATTCACATTACCAAATACTTCATTGCTGAATGTGTGTTTGTAAAGTAAACAAGGCTTTCGTAACTGTAAACCCAGCTGTGATGTGAAACTGGCACCACCTGCTCTGGCCAAGTCAATGTGTATTCAAATTTCATATAATTTATTTCAAATGTGTATTGATTTGGATGTTGCAAAATATTATATATATATATATTTATATGTAAAAAAAAAAGGAAATGGACTGCAACGATATATACATACTTGGTATAGTGTGGTTAGTTGCCAGTTCAAACCCAAGTCTACTATACTAAATACCAACTATATATATATATATATATATATATATATATATATATATATATATATATATATATATATATACAGTGCCTTGTAAAAGTTTTTGGCCCTCTTGAACTTTTCAACCTTTTGCCACATTTCAGACTTTGCCACGTTTATTTGTGAACCATTCCATTGTAGATTTTGCTTTATGTTTTGGATCATTGTCTTGTTGGAAGATAAACCTCCGTCCCAGTCTCAGGTCTTTTACAGACTCCAACAGGTTTTCTTCCAGAATGGTCCTGTATTTGGCTCCATCCATCTTCCCATCAATTTGAACCATCTTCGCTGTCCCTGCTGAAGAAAAGCAGCCCCAAACCATGATGCTGCCACCACCATGTTAGACTGTGGGGATGGTGTGTTCAGGGTGCTGAGCTGTGTTGCTTTTACGCCAAACATAACGTTTTGCATTGTGGCCAAAAAGTTTGATTTTGGTTTCATCTGACCAGAGCACCTTCTTCCACATGTTTGGTGTGTCTCCCAGGTGGCTTGTGGCAAACTTTAAACAAGACTTTTACTGGATATCTTTGAGAAATGGCTTTCTTCTGGCCACTCTTCCATAAAGGTCAGATTAGTGCAATGTACGAGTGATTGTTGTTCTATGGACAGATTCTCCTACCTCAGCTGTAGATCTTTGCAGTTCATCCAGAGTGATCATGGGCCTCTTGGCTGCATCTCTGATCAGTCTTCTCCTTGTTTGAGCTGAAAGTTTAGAGGGACGGCCGGGTCTTGGTAGATTTGCATTGGTCTGATACTCCTTTTATTTTACTATGATCGCTTGCACAGTGCTCCTTGAGATGTTTAAAGCTTGGGAAATCTTTTTGTATCCAAATCCGGCTTTAAACTTCTCCACAACAGTATCTCGGACCTGCCTGGTGTGTTCCTTGGTCTTCATGATGCTCTCTGTGCTTTAAACAGAACTCTGAGACGATCACAGAGCAGGAGCATTTATACGGAGACTTGATTCCACACAGCTAGATTCTATTCATCATCATCAGTCATTTAGGTCAACATTGGATCATTCAGAGTGAAACTTCTGGAGTGAGTTTGCTGCACTGAAAGTAAAAGGGCTGAATAATATTACACACCCCACTTTTCAGTTTTTTATTTCTAAAAAAAGTTTTAATATAAATATCTAAAAAAATATCTAATACATTTTGTTCCACTTCACAATTTTGTCCCACTTGTTGTTGATTCTTCACAAAAATTACAATTTCATATCTTTATGTTTGAAGCCTGAAATGTGGCAAAAGGTTGAAAAGTTTAAGGGGGCCGAATACTTTTGCAAGGCACTGTATATATATACATATATATATATATATATATATATATATATATATATATATATATATATATATATATATATATATATATATTTATATATATATATATATATATATATATATATATATATATATATATATATATATATATATATACACACACACATATATATATATATATATATATATATATATATATATATATATATATATATAGACAGCACCTAAATAGGCTTTGGTCATTCAAGCGATTGTCAGTGATTACTAATGGCCTGTGAATACATTCTCCACAACCATTACACCACCTCCACCAGCCTGAACAGTCAACACAAGCGTCCATGGATTCACGCTATTGGTGCCAAATTCCATACTGCTGCCATGTGATTAGATGATAAGTAGGTGTACCGGTGCTCAGTGAGTGTGTACAATCTATATGGGTACTAAACTGCAAATACAATCCATTTGAATTAAAAAATATAAAATATCAACTTATTCAGTCTACTACTGAATTTAGCTTCACCCACTCACAGTGAAGTCAGGGGTGTTTTAGCCTGGACTGCCTTTTAAATGAGGTACAGCCAATCAGACCAGTGCTCATTTACATATCACCTCAGTCCTAAAGTCACAGTAACAAAAACTGACTCAAAGGTACAAAGAGAGGCTGTAAAACAGCCACATGGAAATTAATTAAGTCTATTTTTTAATCATGAACTGTCCAAACATGTCACATAATATACAATCAATAATTCTCTTATGCTGCTCAGCCTATAAGCTGCAAAGACAGACGACAGCAGGTCATTCGTGAAACCAGAACACCGGAGATCTGACTGTGTTTCTGTTTTAAGGTTCACAGAGCATGCTGAATGCAGAAGCGGAGGAAAGAGAGCTGGTAGAGGGAGGAGAAGGACAAACAGCAGAGGGGAACGAACGAGTGGAAGAAGAAAGAAGGCTGGAACAAAGAAATGAGCAACCAAGTCAGGACAGAGAAGAAAGAGAAGAAGAGGACGAAGAAGTTAGACAAAAACCAGAGCTGGAAGAGAGGGATGAACAAACAGGACCAGGAAGAGAGATGGAAGAAGAGAAAAAGAACAAGAGTAAGAACAGAGAAGAAGAGCAGGAGGTGAAGATGGATGGTGACAGTAATGAATGACAGGAAGGATGAAGGTTCAGGAATCCTAATTATTAGGTTTTCATAATAATAGGAATAACTTCCTTGTTACATTTCAATGCAATAAAAATATCTCTGAAATTATTACATTACAATCTTCATCATCTCATCTTCTTCAAAGTATCTTCACTGGTTTGAAGAGCAGACAAATATTACAACATACAGTATAGTTTAGTCCCAGACTAGTTACAGACTTTTAGTCCCAGACTCGTCACAGACTTTTAGTCCCAAACTAGTCACAGACTTTTAGTCACAGACTTTTAGTCCCAGACTAGTAACAGGCTTTTAGTCACAGACTTTTAGTCACAGACTTTTAGTCCCAGACTAGTAACAGACTTTTAGTCACAGACTAGTCACAGACTTTTAGTCACAGACTAGTAACAGACTTTTAGTCACAGACTTTTAGTCACAGACTTTTAGTCTCAGACTAGTTACAGACTTTTAGTCATAGACCTTTAGTCACAGACTAGTTACAGACTTTTAGTCACAGACTAGTCACAGACTTTTAGTCACAGACTCGTCACAGACTTTTAGTTACAGACTTTTAGTCACAGACTAGTAACAGGCTTTTAGTCACAGACTTTTAGTCACAGACTAGTCACAGACTTTTAGTCACAGACTTTTAGTCACAGACTAGTCACAGACTTTTAGTCACAGACTAGTAACAGGCTTTTAGTCACAGACTTTTAGTCACAGACTAGTAACAGGCTTTTAGTCACAGACTTTTAGTCACAGACTAGTCACAGACTTTTAGTCATAGACCTTTAGTCACAGACTAGTTACAGACTTTTAGTCACAGACTAGTTAGGCTAGGCTATGATTTTGTAAAGACTGGGGGTCTTTCAGAGTCAATACAAGACAGCTAATCGATTCCTTTTGAGATTATTTCCCATTTATATGATTGAAGTTAGCATATTCAGCTAAATGTACAGTTAGCTGCTAGGCCAATTGTAACTGTAGCCCCGCTCAGCAGTGTTTTAGCTTAGCATACTCAGCAGGGGTTTGTAGAGCTTCAGTGATTTCTGTCCACCTTTTTTCCTTTTCCACTCTGTCGTGGTGTAAATGTGAAGACACGTCAAAGAGGCGCTCTAGCTCACTCCACAGCTCACTCCACTCCCGTTTGGTGGTGAACAGAGCTCTCCTATTGGTTGTTGACGATGTTCACGTCACTATTAGCGTGAGCCAAGACTTTACACATATAATAATAATGGAAATTTGTCTGCGACAGTAAAATCGTTTGGTGTAAGGCCAGCATTAGTCGTATCACTACACTGAAACTTTGCTGAGTCTCTTGACGTTAGTAGCTGGAGAGATTGCCTTCATGTGTTTGCATTGTGTTTATGTCTAACAAAATTAATTATGGCTCCTGTTGGTACAGAAACCCCGCTAAATATCATATGTTTATAAAAACTTTCTACTCTTCAGCGCTCGGGCTTAGTTGACTCTTCTTTAGTATATTTAACTACACTGCCTCAATAATACACCTGTGAAAAAAACCTGTTGGCATTTTCATGAAATTTGCATAAATACCCCCCAACCAATGAACTCATGAGTGGGTACAAAGCAGATAACGGAGATTCCACTAGTTATTTAATGAACAGATTTTTTTTTTCCATCCATAACTGTTAAAAGATTTGTCTGTAATGTTAATTGTTGTCTGTATGGTTTGTTTATTCATTTATTTGATTCATTTATTATTAAAATGATTTTTAGGAACTTTAGGAAAATTCCAAAGGGTTCTTTTAACATGCTGTTTTTGACACTATTAATCATAACATTATCACCGGAAGCCTTGAACCTGGGCTTAAGTTGGCCTGCAGGGGGCAGTATTGAACTGGCTCAGTTGTCAGTCATATGTCTTTCTTAGTAATCTGGTGAACTCTGTTTCCAGCAGAGGCAGTGAAATCCTCCCCAGGATTTTGTCTCAACCCAACAGTCGGGCACTCTGGTGCTGATGGTTTGCTGTAACTACAGAAGCCAAGCTGCTGGGACTAAATTCTGGGAAGGGTTTTTCACTTTCTGGACTTGGTTTAAACACCTGTGGTTGCTGTCATAAGCTGTGGTGTTCCTCAGGGATCTATAGTAGGGCCTGTCTACTTCTCATTATATATAGATGTGAACAAAACCTTATGCATCAAAATATTTAACAGTTTTATCTTTTCTATCTTGTTTTCTTAATACAGCACTATTTAAATGGTCCAGCATGCTTTGGGAACAAGTCTTGGAACATGAACTTTTTTATTACAAGTTAGAAATGTGTTTCCTGCACTGCAATGTAAATATTACATTTTATTCACTACAGTGAAAATGTGCTTCCACTGGCTCATACTCGGTTCCTCAGGCCTCAGTCGTGGGCTGGACGTTACAGAACCAGCCTTGTTACTGGAAGGTTGCTGATTGGATCACTAAGCCGCTCACAGCTGCTCGCCGGGTACTGTGGATAGGACTGCCCACCACTCAAGTGTGCACACTGCCCCCTAGTGTATGTATATGTGGGTGTTTCACTGCCCCCTAGTGTGTGTGTTCACTGGTGTATGTGGGTGTTTCACTGCCCCCTAGTGTGTGTGTTCACTAGTGTATGTGCATGTTTCACTGCCCCCTGGTGTGTGTTTACTAGTGTGTGTGTATGTAGGCGTTTCACTGCCCCTAGTCTGTGTGTTCACTATTGTATGTGTATGTGGGTGTTTCACTGCCTTCTAGTGTGTGTGTTCAATAGTGTGTGTATGTGTGTGTGTATGTGGGTGTTTCACTGCCCCTAGTGTGTGTATATGTGGATGTTTCACTGCCCCCTAGTGTGTGTGTTCATTGGTGTATGTGGGTGTTTCACTGCCCCCTAGTGTGTGTGTTCACTAGTGTATGTGGGTGTTTCATTGCCCCCTAGTGTGTGTGTTCACTAGTGTATGTGGGTGTTTCATTGCCCCCTAGTGTGTGTGTTCACTAGTGTATGTGTATGTGGGTGTTTCACTGCCCCCTAGTGTGTGTATATGTGGGTGTTTCACTGCCCCTTAGTGTGTGTGTTCACTGGTGTATGTGGGTGTTTCACTGCCCCCTAGTGTGTGTGTTCACTAGTGTATGTTTCACTGCCCCCTAGTGTATGTGTTCACTAGTGTGTGTGTATGTAGGTGTTTCACTGCCCCTAGTGTGTGTGTTCACTAGTGTATGTGTATGTGGGTGTTTCACTGCCTTCTAGTGTGTGTGTTCACTAGTGTGTGTGTGTGTGTGTGTGGGTGTTTCACTGCCCCTAGTGTATGTGTTTACTAGTGTGTGTTCACTAATGTTTGTGTATGTTGCACTGCCCCTAGTGTATGCGTTCACTATTGTGTGTGTTCACTAGTGTATGTGTGTGTTTCATTGCCCCCTAGTGTATGTGTTCACTAGTGTGTTTGCATGTGTGTGTTTCACTGCCCCCTAGTGTCCGTGTTCACTAGTGTCTGTGTATGTATGTATGTGGGTATTTCACTGCCCCTAGTGTGTGTTCACTAGTGTGTGTTTTACCACATGGAGGGGTTAAATAGCCAAAAGTTCTAAATTTAAATTCAATTCTTCTTCTAGAATTTAGGTATAATTTAATTATCTACATTTTAATTCTAGAATTTCTAGAATTAAAAAAAATTCTAGTGACTTGGAATCTGAACTCTAGCTCCTGAAAACGTCAGCTGCTCTGTATGTGGTGTGAACGTTTGATAACAAATGGATGAAAAGAAGTCAATCATGATTTGGACTGAGTGTTGAGGATATGAGTCTTTGTTCTGGCGGTGAGGTTCAGCTGTGCACTGCTGAGGTCGGCGTGTCTCCTGTCCTGTGTGAAGAAGGTGCGCTTGTGCGTATGTGACAGCGGAAAAAATGAAACAAAAAAAGTGTTGTGGTCGCCTGTGAGGTCACAACGAGAGCGAGGAAATGAGAGTCAGGGAGACACGGTGTTCCGAGTCAGCCCAGCATTCAGAGATGCAGCCTCTCAGTCTTCTGCTCTGCGGCCTCTTACTTTCCTGCAGCTCTTCTTCTTCAGGTGAGTCCAAAAAGCTCTGGACAGTGTCACCTGTGACAGTGGTGGTGATGATGTTTACCGTGGTGTTGATGTATCCAGTGGTGGTGATGGTGTTTACAGTGGTGTTGATGTTAACAGCGGTGGTGATGGTGTTTACAGTGGTGGTGATGGTGTTTACAGTGGTGATGGTGTTTACAGTGGTGATGATGGTGTTTACAGTGGTGGTGGTGATGTTTACAGTGGTGGTGATGGTGTTTACAGTGGTGGTGATGATGTTTACAGTGGTGGTGATGTAGTTTACAGCAGTGGTGATGGTGTTTACAGTGGTGATAATGGTGTTTACAGTGGTGGTGGTGATGTTTACAGTGGTGATAATGGTGTTTACAGTGGTGGTGATGGTGTTTACAGTGGTGATAATGGTGTTTACAGTGGTGGTGATGGTGTTTACAGTGGTGATGGTGTTTACAGTGGTGATGATGGTGTTTACAGTGGTGGTGGTGATGTTTACAGTGGTGGTGATGGTGTTTACAGTGGTGGTGATGATGTTTACAGTGGTGGTGATGTAGTTTACAGCAGTGGTGATGGTGTTTACAGTGGTGATAATGGTGTTTACAGTGGTGGTGGTGATGTTTACAGTGGTGGTGATGGTGTTTACAGTGGTGGTGATGATGTTTACAGTGGTGGTGATGTAGTTTACAGCAGTGGTGATGGTGTTTACAGTGGTGGTACACATTGTATATACTATGAAACCCACCAGTGAAGCTACACGTGTCTTCTGAGTTTATCTGGATGTTGATGGTAAAATGTGGAAGATCTGAAAATACTAGGTTTTCTTTGGGGACTATTTGAACCTCACAGCGTCCTGCATGTATCCCTCCACCATGAATGGAGTTTAAGACTGAGATCTTCTCTAAACTATCATAAACAGAGTCTCAGAATCAGACAGTGTATTATTACATCTACTGTAATAACTTTCTGTGAGGAGCTTTTAGAGGTTGACATCTGGTTCCATTCACCACCACTGTGACCAGTTTTCTAGAACCCTGTGGGTTTTGTATTGTTCACACAGAGTTTTTGAAATTCTCTGTTGAGGAAACCAAACATCTAGCATGTTCTTCAAGCTGTCTATATTAATTTCCGTTCACTGGCTGTGATTAACACAGAGAGGAAGATGTTTTACCTAAAGAACCTTTAAACAGAGCGTTCTTTTAAATGAGGTGTAAAAGTGTGATTGGACCTTTCAACGGCCAAAATATGGTGCATAGCCTCTACATGTGAGAGAGCAGGTTAGAGCTTATTTGAAGAAGCTTTAGAACCTTCAAACCAGCTCTGTTCAATATTTACACCTGAAAACCAACACATACGTGATATTTGAACGGGAGCACACGGGAGTGTTTGTTGCTCTTAAATCGTCTGCAGGTTCAAATCTGAGCAGAAACAGGATCTATCATCACATTCAGAGTCTGTTCACCGTCAGTCTGGTTTTTATTAGAGTAGGTTCATGTCAGTTTTAAAGAATGTGCTCCAAAAATGAACAATATTAGAGAGTTTTCTCTCTGAGGAGTCTGAACTCTCTCCGTAAGAGCGTTACAATGGGCACATATGATCTGAGGAGTTAATTATTGTTATATGAATAATGACCTGTAAACTAAAACAGCTTTGTGTTGTTATAATTCATCAAACGAGGGCTGTAAACATTTATATATACGCAGGTAGAGTAAGTTAATGCCATTCGTCAACCTGTATGGTTCACCAGTGTAGAGGCTTTTATTATTATTATTATTATTATTATTATTATTATTATTATTATTATTCCTGAAATTATCTTTTGTCTAATATATTTGTACATAGTAGGGTTCCTTGCATAGGAGCCTCCAGATTCTATTTATTACATTATGGGTAGATTTAATATATAAATGACTTATATTTTATATCAAATCAAGTTAATTCAAGTTTTAACACAGATCTAAAAAATCTGAAATTCTAAAGTGATCCTAAACTTTTGAGCGGTAGTGAATATATATATATATATATATACACTGAGGAAAATAAGTATTTTTCTACTTCATTTGGACACGACGGTTACCGTTTACATTGTGAGAAAATTTCACGATCAATGGACCAGTAGAAATCCTCCAAAATATCTAGGAAAAAATTCTGGTTCCATTGACTTACATTGAAAGAATGTAAAGAATGTTTTTGTTCTCTCCTGTAAAGTTGTCATTGGACAGCACGATATATATAAATAGTAACTTTACAGAAGAGAACAAAAAATGTCTTTACTTTTAATGAAAGTCAATGGAACCAGAATTTTTTTATAAGCTATTTTGAAGCGTTTCTATTAGTCCATTCATCATGAAACTTGATCTTATAAATATAAGGATCAGAGAAACATATTGAGATAATAACATAACTTTAAAATGGTAGGAAAAAAGTGAAGATTGGAATATAATTATAATATAGATACTGAATATACATAAATATGTAGTATAGAAAATTACCAGAAGTGAGCGCTCAACAATGTTGAGAGTGAAGTGCTGAGTGCATATATATATATATAAATACATATCTTTGCAGTCCAAAGAAAAACATGTATCAGATTTTGTCCTCTCCTGTAAAGTTACTATTTTGGAGATACTTGTTATATAGTCTTAAACTTCTAGGCTGATAGTCTTCATTTGATCAATAAGTGTATGTTCACCAGCAAAAAATAGATCTGATTAGAACAGATGTAGATAATCATACATACAATACAAAGTAACATGAATATGTGAGAGAAGTAGATCAGATCTTGAGCTCCAGTTTGAAGAACAAAGTTAGGTTCCAGATTTCTCCTGGACGCCCCAGACATTGTATGAATGTGTTCAGTTCCTTCAGCAGCAAATCTTGATTTATCTTAATGAAGTACTGAGCAGTCAAAGCAGGTATTAGATGAGAACTGATAATAATACTGGGTTGTTTAGGAGAAGCTTGGAAAGAGTTAAATAAACACACTGACGTATGGAAAACACTACTTACTCTATTAATACTGATTAATATTTAATAATAAAGTGTAAAAGCACTACTTACTCTATTAATACTGTTTAATATTTAATAATAAAGTGTAAAAGCTCTACTTACTCTATTAATACTGATTAATATTTAATAATAAAGTGTAAAAGCTCTACTTACTCTATTAATACTGATTAATATTTAATAATAAAGTGTAAAAGCTCTACTTACTCTATTAATACTGATTAATATTTAATAAGAAAGTGTAAAAGCCCTTCTTACTCTATTAATACTGTTTAATATTTAATAATAAAGTGTAAAAGCTCTACTTACTCTATTAATACTGATTAATATTTAATAATAAAGTGTTTACTGAGCACTACTTACTCTATTAATACTGATTAATATTTAATAATAAAGCATTTACTGAGTAAATAAAAGCTTTTTGTGTCCCCAAGAGACTTTTACACAGTACTGTATATTAATGATGTAGTTTGATTATTAGGTCTAATATAAGCTCCGCCATGAAGTTTGGACAAATACTATCAGTGATTCTGTCGCGCTTAGAATTGTTTTTCACCACCGGACTAGAGGTCATCAGGAGGTGCAGGAGTGGAAATGTAGTTATACATAATATAAATTAACACTACACACGTCAGAAACAAGCAAAAACAGCAGAACGGCGCTCGCCAGGAAATCAGATAAATGCCGTAATCAGATCATCACTCGAGCGATTGAGTTTAGTGAGACGTTTGCAGCTCGATCTCATCTCACAGAGGATTTTACATTAGAGCGTTCTGTTCCATCAGCTCTATTTCCCTTTGTGTATGTGTATTTGATTTGAGTATGTATCTGTATATATATATGCTTTGCGTATACATGTATGTATATGTGTGTATGTTTGTTGGACAGCCGTTGAGCAAGGCACTTAACCCCCAACTGCTTCCCGGGCGCCATGGATAGGGCTGCCCACCGCTCCGGGCACAAGTGCTCACTGCCCCCTAGTGTGTGTTCACTAGTGTGTATATGTGGGTGTTTCACTGCACGGATGGGTTAAATGCGGAGGTCAAATTCCGCTGTGTACAAAAACACATGTGGCTGATTCGAGTATGTGTGTGTATGTATGTATGTTTGTTTGATGTGTATGTACTTTGTGTATGTGTATGTGTATGTGTGTGTATGTATGTACATTGTGTATGTGTATGTATGTGTATGTATGTACATTGTGTATGTGTATGTATGTGTATGTATGTATGTGTATGTACTTTGTGTATGTGTATGTATGTGTTTGTACTTTGTGTATGTGTATGTATGTGTGTGTACTTTGTGTATGTATGTGTATGTACTTTGTGTATGTGTATGTATGTGAATGTATATACATTGTGTATGTGTATGTATGTACATTGTGTATGTGTATGTTTGTGTATGTATGTACATTGTGTATGTGTATGTATGTGTATGTATGTGTATGTATGTACATTGTGTATGTGTATGTATGTGTATGTACTTTGTGTATGTATGTGCATGTATGTACATTGTGTATGTGTATGTTTGTGTATGTATGTGTATGTATGTATGTGTATGTGCTTTGTGTATGTGTATGTATGTGTATGTATGTACATTGTGTATGTGTATGTATGTACATTGTGTATGTATGTGTATGTATGTGTTTGTACTTTGTGTATGTGTATGTGTATGTATGTGTTTGTACTTTGTGTATGTGTATGTATGTGTTTGTACTTTGTGTATGCATGTGTATGTACTTTGTGTATGTGTATGTGTGTGATGTATGTACATTGTGTATGTGATGTATGTACATTGTGTATGTGTATGTACATTGTGTATGTGTATGTATGTACATTGTGTATGTGTATGTACTTTGTGTATGTGTATGTATGTGATGTATGTACATTGTGTGTGTATGTATGTACATTGTGTATGTGTATGTACTTCGTGTATGTGTATGTATGTGATGTATGTACATTGTGTATGTGTATGTATGTACATTGTGTATGTGTATGTACTTCGTGTATGTGTATGTATGTGATGTATATACATTGTGTATGTGATGTATGTACTTTGTGTATGTGTATGTATGTACATTGTGTATGTGTATGTACTTCGTGTATGTGTATGTATGTGATGTATATACATTGTGTATGTGTATGTACTTTGTGTATGTATGTGTATGTATGTACATTGTGTTTGTGTATGTATGTGTATGTACTTTGTGTATGTATGTGTATGTATGTACATTGTGTATGTGTATGTATGTACATTGTGTATGTGTATGTATGTATATGTACTTTGTGTATGTATGTGTATGTACTTTGTGTATGTATGTGTATGTACTTTGTGTATGTATGTGTACTTGAATAACATTTTCAATATGAGACAGGCCTGCCGTGATCAGTACATAATAAATGCTGTACTGACCCAGTCAGCAGCAGGTCCCAACCTCAATTACACATTTCTATAACTGGAGAAAAACATTAGCCCTGTAGCTGCTGTATTTACTGAATAACAAAGTAATAAGTCTGAGATTTTAACGAGGTAATTGGCAGGAAACGTGTCAGTCAGAGCTCCAGAGGGTGGCAGCACATAGCGTTCAGTACGTTCTCACAGTTAATGTAAACAAACACTTATTTTTCATTTATTATGAAAATGTTCATTTCTTTCCAGTTTAAATGTTTATATTGTGTTTGACGTTTGATGTTTTTCTGTTTATTTTGTAGATCCCAACATGGGCTTTACCGTAACTCAGACTCCATCCACCCTCTCAGTGGTGGAGGGAGAATCTATTACCATCACCTGCTGCTGGAGTAAAAACATCACCAGAGTGAAAGTAAAATGGTATAAAGATGACCAACAGACTGGAGTCAATGGCACTGCTAATCACCTTCAAACAGAAATCAAGAGTAACTGCTCAGAGTTGTTTATACGCAGCACTTCTACAAACGATACAGGATATTATATCTGTAAAGTTATACAGGACATTCCTACTCTGGTTCAGGTCAAAGGGACGAGGACGTCTGTAGAAATCCAACCAAAAAATAGTAAGTTTTGTATCATTATTAATTATATTACTAAAAACAATAATTCTGATGTCTCTCACCTGTTTCTCATTGACCCTCAGTATATATACCTGCTCAGTTTGTCAGTAAAGTATTGGCAAGTATTGAGTTTTGCATTCTTGCCCATTTACTGGTTTACTTGGTTTGGTTGCTTTGGTCCTGACTATAGGTGTCGTGACTGATACTGTATCTATACACTCGTCTCATCTCATTAAACTCACTTCCAAAAAAAAAAAAACAATTCCGAAAAAGTTGGGACACTGTGTAAAATTTAAATAAGATTCACGATAGAACATAGAACTTTTTACCATTTCATGAAAACTATTATCTCACTTAGAATTTGATGGTTGAATTTGAAGTTGAAACAGGGGAGGAAAAGTAAATGGTACTAATTAAAAGCAGCTGAAGGAGCAACTAAGTCACATATCCTGATATAAAAAAAAACGTGGAGATGGTAAAGGTTCTCCAATCTGAGAAACCCTGCTTCTAAACATCGAGGAACAATGTTAGAAAAATGTTCCTCAACAAAAAATTGCGAAGACATCTACAGTACATAACATCAGAGAATCAGCAGAAATACTGGTGCGCAAGGGACAAGGCCGAGAGTCAATACTGGATGCTCATGATCTTCGGGCCTTCAGGTGGCACTACATTGAAAACAAGCCTGATTCTCTACTGAACATCACTAGATGGGGAATCACTTCGAGAAATCTCTGTCTGTGAACACAGTTCACCATATAATCCACAAATACAAGTTAAAGCTGGATCATGCAAAGAAGAAGCCACAATCCAGAACGCCGCCGTCTTCTCTGGGCCAAAGCTCATTCTAACTGGACTGAAGTGAAGTTGAAAACTGTTCTGTGGTCAGATGAATCAAAATTTGAAATTCTTTTTGGAAACCACAGGTGCTGTGTCCTGCAGACTCAAGCAGACCATACAGCTTGTGATCAATACACAGTTCAGAAGCCTTTATCTCTAATGGTCTAGGGCAGGGGTTACTAATAGCCGGACCGCAGTCTGGATCCGGACCCAGATGTTGTCCAATGTGGACCCAAACTGATAAACTATTGAGAATGATTTTATTTAGACAGTGTTTATTTTGAGAGGCGAAGCTTTTATTGTCTTTACAGTATACGGGCTTTACGATGCAGTGAACTCAGAGACCAATCGTGTGCGCTGTAAGATCACCGAAGGCTCCTCAGCCAATCAGATCTGTGCACATCGGGGCGTGCGACACGCACACAGGAGAGGTATAAAGCGAGGAGCAGCAGGTGGAGACTAAAGCGAGTCAGAGAAAATAAGGAGCTCTAAAATCAGAAAAGTGAACAGAGAAAACTGAGTGTTTAACAGGAACGGTTCTGGAATGGACCTGCTCGTCTAGTTCTGGAGAACATCGCTCTGTACAACCAACATGTTCATCTGTGAAGCTGAGTTAACAACAAGACACACGTTTATTTACTTTCTCTATAAATAAACACTATAAACAATTTTGTTTTTTTAACGTAGCCCTTGTTTGAGTTCAGCATTTAAACAGTAAATATACTGAAATATACTGAACGGTATGTGTAGTGTGTTGGTGTTTCAGTAGCTGATGGTATAAGATGCTGATATTAGACTACTTCAGTAAACAGGATACACCACTGAATCAGAACACACATTACAAATGATGACCGTCAGGACCTTGGACTGAAGACATTTCCTCTAACTGGACCATACTCTAATTTAATACCCCTGGTCTAGGGTTATATTAGTGTCTATGGGGTGAGGGGCTTACACATCTGGAAAGACTCTACCAGTGCTGAACAGTATACAGAGTGTTTAGAACAACATCTGCTCCATCCAGATCATGTCTCTTTTAGGGAGGACCTTGTATATTTCAGCAGGACAATAAACCACACACTGCATCCATCACAACAACAGGGCTTCACAGAAGAAGAGACCTTCACCAATAAAACATTTGAAGTATCATAAAATTAAAAGTCTAGTAAAGAAAGAATTCCGGTTCCATTGACTTACATTAAAAGTAAAGGCAGTTTTTGTTCTCTCCTGTAAAGTTAAAAGTATTTTTAAAAGTATTTTTAATTGGACAGTGATGTAGGAGCTGTTCGCTAAGCCCTGGCTGAGAGAACATGTATAAACTAGAACATCTGTTCTCTTCGTCTCTGACTGTACAGACAGCGCACTGGACATACGCTCAACCACTCAAAGTCCAGTTACTGCCCAGACGCAGCTGCCAGTGACGGTGGCGTCGGTGTTGGCATCGGTCTCCGGCGCTCTGTTCCTGATATGCCTCTGTGTGGCCCTGACCGTGCGGAGAACCTGCAAAAAGACAGGTACCGTCCAGAATTCAGAATATACTCGTTCTTACACTAAATCAGCACTACACACAACATCAGACATACGGGAGGGCAACATCAGATATACATGTGAAGGTGGTCCTGCACATATTACACACTGTCTGTTTGTTACACACCCACCAATCACCTGTAAACACGTCTCAGATCAGTTTAAAGCAGCACAACGACAAGATGTGAATAATACTGGAATAGGTCTATCTATCTATCTATCTATCTATCTATCTATCTATCTATCTATCTATCTATCTATCTATCTGTCTATCTATCTATGTCTATTGGTGTATCTATCTGTCTGTGTATGTGTCTGTCTGTCTGTCTACACTATGTTGCCAAAAGTGTTTACTCACCATCCAAATCACAGAATTCAGGTGTTCCAATCACTTCATGGTCACAGGTGTATAAAACCAAACACCTAGTTCTGCAGACTGCTTCTACACACATTAGTAAAGAATGGGTCTCTCAGGAGCTCAGTGAACTCCAGCGTGGTACCGTGATAGGACGCCACCTGTGCAACAAGTCCAGTGGTGAAGTTTCCTCACTACTAAATATTCCACAGTGGACTGTCAGTGGTGTTCTAACAAAGTGGAAGTGATTGAGAACGACAGCAACTCAGACACCAAGTGGTAGAACACATACAATGACAGAGCGGGTCAGCAGATGCTGAGGAGCATAGAGCACAGAGGTCACCAACTTTCTACAGAGTCAATAGTTACATAAGCTTCATGGAATGGGTCTCCATGGCTGGGCAGCTGCATCCAAGCCTCACATCACCAAGCGCAATGCAGAGTGTCGGATGCAGTGGAGTAAAGCATGCCGTCACTGGACTCTAGAGTTCAACCTGATAGAACACCTTTGGGATGAATTAGAGCGGAGACTGTGCCAGACCTTCTTGTCCAACATCTGTGTTTGACCTCTCTAATGTTCTTCTGGAAGAACGGTCATCATTCCCATAAACACTCTCCTAAACCGTGTGGAGAGACTTCCCAGAAGAGCTGAAGCTGTTATAGCTGCAAAGGTTGGGCCGACATTGTATTAAACCCTATGGATTAAGAATGTGATGTAACTCAAGTTCAGTTCAAATGCGTGTGCCGGCATTCGAGTGAATACTTCTGGCCATGTACTTCTGGTAGTGTATGTATGTATCTGTCTGTATCTGTATACCTCTGGTACAGTCCAGTTCACTGGTGTAGAATTCAGAATATACAACAGATATACATGTGAAGGTGGTCCTGCACATATCACACACCCACCAATGATCTGTAAATACGTCTCAGTTCGGTTTAAAGTAGCACAAGGACGAGATGTGACTAATACTGGAATAGATGTTGTGTAGGTGGTAGCATATTGTGGCAGCAGTGCATGCGAACATGTTCCGTTTGTGTTATAAAGAATTATTTACATGTTTATTTCATTAGTACTGTGTATCTGTTCATAGGGACTTTAATTCTGAAGGACAGGATTCTGAATTGATATTTATGATAAATAACACATTAAACTATAGAATTAAGCCAGAGTGCAACTGTAATGCCATTAAGCTGTAAAGTTCCTTTTATGCTGAAAGCTGTTGGTGGGTGACTGATCTTGTGATGATTGTCGGCTTGTAGAGAGGGTGGTCATACGTGAGGGACCGCCGAGCGAAGGAGATGAACCAGAGATTAGCGAGGAGGACGACAGCTCCAGGAACTCCAGAGGATCCACCCAGTGGGTAAGAGTCATCTCTCAAACTAATACTCAGGGAGGGGGGGACACAGAGCAGGGTTTTTGTGAAGGACCCGCTGGTGGTCCACACGCCTGAACTTAACTGAACGTTGTTACATTATAATCAATATAAATCTGAACAGAGACCCACAAAGAAAAACTCAGCTGCAGGTACTGATACAGACTCTGGTCCAGATCACTGCTGGTAGAACACATTCTATGATCATACGAGGAGCTTCATCAGTAGATCTTTCTTCTTCTACTAGAAAGTACGTCTGCCTGTTTAATCATCCGAGCAACAGCCACATCTGATTTCAGCTCCTGGATCTCAGAGCGGCCGAGCATCAGCTACTGAGTGATTAAACTTAGACTTATAAACTGATAAACTGATAAAGAAGCAGAAATCAGGTTTATTATTAGTGCTGATTGTGAGGAAGTGGGCGGAGTCAGAGAGGTTCAGTGGACGGAGTCAGATAGGTTCAGCTGTTTCAACTGAATCACAAAAGCCCTCCAAACTAAACAAACATCTGGAAACAGGGACCCTAGTGGGAAACACAGTGGAGCATCTTTAGTGACTGCAGCTCCAGATCATTATCCACGTCTACACCTACATTTCTACTCTCTTCTCTTTTTCTAACATCACTGCAGATTCTGGGTGGTAAGGTTGAAGGTACATGATGATCTGATCTGTTACCATCTCTGATTCTCAGGTTTTCAGTGTCAGTGCTTAAGAAAAGTAAAAAAGAAAACTACTGTTTAAAAAGCTGATGTTAGTGTTTCTGTGGGCCACTATGCTTTGTAGCATGAGCAGGTGGGCTCTGGGGCAGAAAAGGTTGAGACCCCTGATGTAGAGTAGGTTAAACCAGTACTGCAGTAAATGTGTTGCTACAGTTAGTTAATAGTTGCATGTGTCTCTCCACCAAGAACAGAGTTGAAGAGTGAAGTCTTCTCAAAGCTATCATAAACACTTCAGACAGTGTACTTATAACCATCCATCCATCCATCCATCCATTATCTTCTGCTTTATCCCCCTAGTAGGGGTCATGGGGTTGAGGGATTACACCATGGACAGGTGGCCAGTCCATTGCATGGCCAACACACACTCACACACACACACAGTCACACCTACAGGTAGTTTAGAGTGAGGATCCTAACATACATGTGTTTGGACTGTGGGAGGAAACCGGAGTACCCAGAGGAACCCACTCAAGCACGGGGAGAACATACACACTTCACACAGAACCACCCGGACCGGGAATCCAACCCAGATCATCTTACTGTGAGGAGACAGTGCTGACCACTACACCACTGTGCCGCCAACGTTCTGTGAGGGAGCTTTTAGAGATGGACGTCTGGTTCCATTCACCACCACAGTGATCTCAGCTTTTCTAGAGCAGAGCGTTGAATAACTCTGCTTTATTCTGGGCCTAGTGGTGCCAGTGCTGAAGCTTAACCAGCAAAAGATTTTCTAATAAGGTCTCCTGGTTCCTGAAGGAGCCAGCTGAACGAAACACTCAGAGATCATACAGCAGTTCCTCACCTGGACCTGCTTCACCTGAGAGCCCTGACTACCACACCAGCGCAGTCAGTTCCCACAAACGATCACGCTTCTGTCTTCAGCCTGTGTGTTCTGGGCTGAAAGTGAGGAGGTTTTTTGAGAGACCAAGATAAGACAGTTTCTCACGCTCACACGCTGCCCACCGCAAGACCCCCTGTAAGCTACAGGTATGAGAGGAATAAAGCTGCTCTGCTTTTAAACCAGCTGTGTGGCTCAAGCTCAGTGTGAACTGACTCACCTGTGGTGAAGGCTGGTGTGCTGATGTACTGTAACACCTACGGACTAGAGTAATTCATTTCAGTAGATCCATAATGTAGATAAACACACATACCCAGCTCACTGTGTACGTCACTGCGTGGGGTCCGCACTGCGGGGGCTCTTCTGAATGGGCTTCTACTACTGACACAATTTAATACTCCTGACTAACATCTATTTATACATACTCTTCACATTTAATCTACTCCTACTCAACTGAGTCACAGCAGCACTGAGTAAACCACACAACTGCTCTGTATTTCTATCTATCTATCTATCTATCTATCTATCTATCTATCTATCTATCTGTGTCTATCTATCTAGATGGCTGACTAGCTAACTAGCTAGCTGTGTTTGTTTATCTATCTATCTATCTATCTATCTATCTATTTGTGTCTATCTATCTAGATGGCTAACTAGCTTGCTGTGTTTATCTATCTATCTATCTATCTATCTATCTATCTATCTATCTATCTATCTATCTATCTATTTGTGTCTATCTAGATAGCTAACTAGCTTGCTGTGTTTATCTATCTATCTATCTATTTGTGTCTATCTAGATGGCTAACTAGCTAGCTGTGTTTATCTATCTATCTATCTATCTATCTATCTATCTATCTATTTATCTACTTGTGTCTATCTATCTTGATGGCTAACAAGCTAACTAGCTAGCTGTGTTTATAAATCTATCTATTTGTGTCTATCTATCTAGATGGCTAACTAGCTTGCTGTGTTTATCTATCTATCTATCTATCTATCTATCTATCTATCTATCTATCTATCTGTCTATCTATCTATTTGTGTCTATCTAGATAGCTAACTAGCTTGCTGTGTTTATCTGTCTATCTATCTATTTGTGTCTATCTATCTAGATGGCTAACTAGCTAGCTGTGTTTATCTATCTATCTATCTATCTATCTATCTATCTAGATGGCTAACTAGCTAGATGTGTTTATCTATCTATCTATCTATCTATCTATCTATCTATCTATCTATCTATCTATCTATCTATCTAGATGGCTAACTAGCTAGCTGTGTTTATCTATCTATCTATCTATCTATCTATCTATCTATCTATCTAGATGGCTAACTAGCTAGCTGTGTTTATCTATCTATCTATCTATCTATCTATCTATCTATCTATCTATCTATCTATCTAGATGGCTAACTAGCTAGCTGTGTTTATCTATCTATCTATCTATCTATCTATCTATCTATCTATCTATCTAGATGGCTAACTAGCTAGCTGTGTTTATCTATCTATCTATCTATCTATCTATCTATCTATCTATCTATCTAGATGGCTAACTAGCTAGCTGTGTTTATCTATCTATCTATCTATCTATCTATCTATCTATCTATCTATCTATCTATCTATCTATCTAGATGGCTAACTAGCTAGCTGTGTTTATCTATCTATCTATCTATCTATCTATCTATCTATCTATCTATCTATCTATCTATCTATCTATCTATCTAGATGGCTATCTAGCTAGCTGTGTTTATCTATCTATCTATCTATCTATCTATCTATCTATCTATCTATCTATCTAGATGGCTAACTAGCTAGCTGTGTTTATCTATCTATCTATCTATCTATCTATCTATCTAGATGGCTAACTAGCTAACTATCTATTTGTCTCTCTGTCTATATAAACTGTGTGTATATAGTTTTAACATATTTTCTGCAGCATGTATTATACGTTCAAGATATAAATAAATGAAGCTTTATTAAGTTATATCTTATTTGTTATGTATTAGAGTTTTATTGTTTAGGAGGGTTGGGGGGCCGGAACAATGTAGCTTAGGGGCCCCAAAGATCAGAAACCGCTGCGGCTACGTGCAGAGTACTCTCTGTTCTTCCTCTCAGACCTCACAGATGTTATTATTTAGTGAGCAGCCCTCTGACTCAGTTATTCAGATTTAGCTTTATAAGTAAGCGGAGAGAAGCAGCCTGTATGTTGTTTGTTTAAATGTTTGGTTTAAAACGTCTGCATTTCTGGCTTTTTTCTGTTTGCTTTCGTGTCAAAATGACAAAAACTTGATGTAGAACAGGACAGGACTGTACACGCACATCAACAGCTTTTCATCAAATTTAAATCACAATAAAATGATAGAATTATAATAAACTATATTCTATGTAATACAAGTTACAGGTTTAGAATCTGAATTTTTACAATTTTTTTTAATGAACTACAACTCAGAACTGATTCAGAACATGTGTTTGTCATATAACTCTACAATTCACTGTAGGCTGAGACTGATATGTAAGAGAAGTGGAGAAAAGTGGCCTCTACATCCTGTAACAGCAGCTTGTTTGTTAGCTGGTCTGAATTGGGGCTGATTGACTCTTGTCTGTGTTTCTTTCAGTACATGGTTCCGGTGTATGAGTCCTACTTTGATCTTCAGAGGGACGACGAAGAACCTTCATCAAAAGAGGAGCAGCCTGCAAAAGAGGACCCGTCAGCAAAAGACCCCTCGGCAACAGACCTCTCAGCAGCAGACCCCTCAGAAAAAGAGGAAGAGATAACAAAACAACAGTCAGTCAAGCGGCAGTCAGTCAAACGACTGTCATTAAAACGTCTGTCACTAAAGTCATTCAAACGCGGCGCTTCAGGTAAAAAGCCTAACGCAGACGATCAGTAATGGAAGCGTATCAGTATGTGTGGAAACATAAAGGCTAAAAGTCTAGTGGAAAACTGACCCCCAGTTACAATTTACAATAAAGACCAACATACGAGACGGGTTCAACTGACTGTAGTGATGAAATCTTGTCATGTTTAAGGATGTAATTGACCCAAGTATAGATTTCACCTACGCCCACTGGGGGGCTTTGACGCCAGCAGCTAACAAAAATTTCACCAAACATTAAATTGGATTTCCACAATAAGACACAGAGTTTAGTTACATGAAACTCTGTCTCATTGTGAAAACACAAGTTCAACATAAAGCTACATAAGCTATAAGAAGCTAACATTATTAGCATTCATGCTAGCCAACCTATTCCTATTTTGGGTAATATTTTGTTGATGTGTTAATATTAATATTAAGTTGATGTGATTCTATTCAAAATTGTAGATAAGCAGTCTAGCTAATTAGCCAAATTAGACACTTACTGTCTTGGCAAGTTATATGATTTACCTCTAATTTATATTCCTTATATTATACCTTTATTATAAGTTTATTTATTTCATTTTTAGACATATTTAAAACTTTCAAGTTTCAAGTGATTTATCTGTAAGTCAAATGTTCTTAAATTACTGGCAGAAAATTAAACAAACTAAATTATCTACCATAACAGTGCAATAATTTGGTTTAATATGTTCACTTCAAACAAGTGCAAATGACTAGAAATAAGTTGAAATATCTTAAAAGATTACAAAGCTTCTAAATATGACCAATAAGAATCAAGCAGGATCAGCATAAGTTCAACATAAATTCAACATAACTCTTCTTAAGCTATAAAAAGCTAACATTATTAGCATTCATATTAGCCAACCTATTCCTATTTTGGGTCATATTTTTAAAAACTGATTTTTATGATTGTATATGCAATTCTACACAAAATAGTAGACAAGCTGTGTAGCTAATTAGTCAAATTAGACACTTTAAAGTGACACAGAACAACCACAATTGTTAAAATATAATTACCAGCAGGCAGTAAATCAATTACAGTGCGAAAAATTATATCTTGGCAATTGAAATGATTTAATTGATATTCCTTATATTTGTCATTTTAAGATTATTGTAAGCTTATAATAAGTTTATTTATTTCATTTTTAGACATATTTAAAACTTTCAAGTTTCAAGTGATTTATCTGTCAAATGTTCTTAAAATTTAGCTTGTTTTAACAATTTGTTTTTAAAATAAACTAAATTATGCCATAACAATGCAATAATTTGGTTTAATAAGTTCACTTCAAACAAGTACAAATGACTAGAAATAAGTTGAAATATCTTAAAAGATTACAAAGCTTCTGAATATGAGAATATAAGATATATTGACACCCGGCACTATAATATGACCTGTTCAACGTAAGTGTAACATAAGCTATGAGAAGCTAACTATGCTAACTAGATTTTTTTTTCTACATGCATTTCTGCATAAATGTAGAAAAGCAGAGCATCTAATTATTATCCGAATTAGACCTTTAGAGTGAAACAAAACAACCAAAAGAAACATCAAATTAAATTATTTGTTATGAAAATTACCTTTTCATTTCTAAACTATTTTTTATATGTTTTAAGTTTAGTAATAGAATAGAATATTTCAACTTTTTTCAATACAGTTGTATATGTGTTTTAATTGAATTAATTCATTAAGCTGGTAGATAATTTAGATTAGTTTAAAAAAAGTGTTTGAAATAAGTCAAATTTTCTGCCAGCATTTTAAAAATATTTAGCTTGTATCAAACACTTTTGTTAAAATAAACCAAATAATCTACCAAAATAATTACATAAAAACAAGCGGAAATGTACAGAAATAATTTGGAATATCTTATAATAAGCTTACAAAGCTTCTTAAATAAAGAATATAAGACATATGATCTACATATAAAACAAGTTTACTTAGCAAAATATAATTTTTTGCAGTATAGAACTAGAGCTGTATGTTTATTTTGGCTCAGATTAGTCCTATATATCCTGTCAGGTTAGCATTGCGCTAGCAGCATGTCTAAAGATGAAAACTGTATAAATTGTACATATTTTTGGTGTTTCTATCCGTTTACGGCTTATTTTATTCTCTATTCTCGCTTTTTAGTAGCTTCCAGTGAGGCTAGCATGGCTAGCGCTGGGTAAACACAGCAACCTGTTAAACCCTGTAGCATTATTCTTCTTTTCTTCCTCTTATTATTCCTGCTCTCATTTTCTTTACCACATACTAACCATATAACCGTCCTGTCAAACACTCGTTTTTGTCTTTCTTTTTTTCCTTCGATCTCCTCAGTGGTTTCCAGTAATGCTAACAAGGCTAGCACAGAGTAAGAGCTAGCCGTCTGTTTCTGTTTATTATTTTTCTCTTTCTTTTGTTGCTTTTTGTTTAGTTTTTGTTCATTTTTAACCCTCATGTTATATTAGCCATATCAGAATTTTGTAAAATAGTAAAGTTTAAGTTTAAGTATTCTCTCTTTTTCCTTATCCAAGAATGCTAACAGTAGCATGTTTAGCTAACTGAGCTGTTTATGAGTCTTAAGCCAAGAAGATGGTTTAAAACTATGAAATTCAGCTCTAAATGTGTTTTTATCTGTAAAACTAGTTTTAGAATAAATATAAATATATGTCAGAGTCGAGTGTAAGAAGAATCAGTAATTTGTCAGTAATGTCAGTAATTTTATAATGATGTAGAATATGAAGTACACAGGTTTGGTTTATAACTTCTGAATGAACTCATCAGTTCCATCATCTGCTCTACTTTAATGAAGTATTGATTAGATAATCGAGGTATTAGATGGTTGTTATAAAGGCATACTTAAATTTGAATGTAAGTCTATGGAACCAGACGTCTTTCCAAGTCATTTTGGGTCATTTCTTTTGATCTGTCCATAAAACATACCCTAACACTGAAAAACATCCGGACATGAAAAAAATGAAATGAAAAAAGATATGAGGTCTTTATGACAGCAGTCTCTCTCTCTCTATCTCTCTGTTTGTCCTCTCTCTCTGTCAGTCTGTCCTCTCTCTCTATCTATGTCCTCTATCTATCTGTCCTTCTTCTCTCTATGTCCTCTCTTTCTCTCTCTCTATCTGTCCTCTCTCTATATATCCTCTTTTTCTCTCTCTCTATCTGCCCTTCCTCTCTCTATCTGTCCTCTCTCTCTATCGGTCCTCTCTCTCTATCTGTCCTCTCTTTTTTGCTCTCTATCTGTCCTTTCTGTCTCTATCTGTCCTCTCTCTCTATCTATCTGTCTGTCCTATCTATATATGTCCTCTTTCTCTCTCCCCACCTCTCTCTATGTGTCCTCTATTTCTCTCTCCGCCTCTCTCTGCCTTCTCTCTCTGTCTGTCCTCTCTCTCTATCTGTCTCTCCCTCTCTATCTGTCTCTCTTTGTCTCCTCTTTGTCTTCTCTCTATCTCTCTCTGTCTTCTCTCTCTCTGTTACTCTCTCTCTCTCTCTCTCTCTCTCTCTCTCTCTGCCACCTGTTACAGTGTTGTGTGATGGTTTGATGTTTGTAGAGCTGCTGTGTAGCTCTAACAGTACAAGCCTGTGGAAAGTCGAAGTGTTTTTTCTCGCGTAGCTTATCAGCTCCTCACATCTCTGCTCAGCGACGTGCAGTGGAAGAGAATGTGCTCTGAATTAGGCGTTGTTTATTAAGAGGCCAGTGACACCGTGTGTGTGCTTCTCCAGTTAATGCAACTCACTCAAACATGTATCAGTTTAAAATCTAATTTGAAATATATATGTATATTATTCTATTATTATTTAAATGTTTATATTCTACTCATTTATGTACTTTTTAATTTGCATCAATAAAAATTGCTTCACCGCATTCAAACGCCTGCAGAGTCGTGTCTGAAGTTTGCGTGTGTGCTTTGGTGGGCTTTCAGAGTTCCGGTGGGTGACCTCATTAAGTAAACGATGGCTCGCTCCACAGCCATGTGCAAGCTAACAGAGGGTGACGGCCTGATGGACTGAGACACAGTTAAGGTTCAAATCCCTCCACGTATGGTGGATTTCATCAGCAGGAATCTTCTAAAGCGGATGGAAACACTGACTCAGTTCTGTTTTCTTGTGAAACATCTTTAAAAATCTGGCGACTGACCGGGTTTCATTCAAATGTTTGATTAATATATTACACATTCTGGCAGCTACCACTCTAACTGCTGTAAACTCTTTGGAGTTCATATAGCCAAGCATCAAAATCAAACTCCAGGATTCTTATTGGTATAGTGTAGGGGGGTTACACAGGTGGGGAATCAAACCCCAGGACTCTTATTGGTATAGAGTAGGGGGGGTTACCCAGGTGGGGAATCAAACCCCAGGACTCTTATTGGTATAGTGTAGGGGGGTTACACAGGTGGGAAATCGAACCCCAGGACTCTTATTGGAATAGTGTAGGGGGGGTTACCCAGGTGGGGAATCAAACCCCAGGACTCTTATTGGTATAGTGTAGGGGTGGTTACCCAGGTGGTGAATCAAACCCCAGGACTCTTATTGGTATAGTGTAAGGGGGGGGGGGTTACCCAGGTGGGGAATAGAACCCCAGGACTCTTATTGGTATAGAGTAGGGTCGTTATTTAGGTGGGGAATCAAATCCCAGGACTCTTGTTGGTATAGAGTAGGGTCGTTATTTAGGTGGGGAATCAAACCCCAGGACTCTTGTTGGTATAGAGTAGGGTCGTTATTTAGGTGGGGAATCAAACCCCAGGACTCTTATTGGTCAGAAAGATCAGTGGCTTTGTGTACTGAGATCAGAATTTTGACTCATGGAGAATCTTATTATAGACCACAAGAAAAAGGAAGTTGGGTAAATCATTGTGCCCACCACGCTAAGGATCGGAGGGGTGTGACAGGGTTATTCAGCTGATTGCAATCTGCAGCATCATTGCTAGAAAAAAGCAACTCGCAGCAGAGCTGGCGACGCTGCACAGCTTGGCTTCATGCAGTAGAGTAAACATCACCTGCAGCTGAAGTTAGTCAAACAGCCACAATTTCTATATGAGTGTCTATTTGTTGTGTTTACAAAGCATAACAATATAACTGGTTGTTTTCAGGGACCCCCAAATTTTACATTTTGAAACCTTTTTGGTGTCCAAGAGGCTAATCAGGAGGTCCCGGACTTCTCTGGACCCCCTCTATTCTGCACTTTGTTTTTGATGGACGTAAACAGGCACGTCTGGGATTCTAATATGACCACTCAGCGTCTTTGTTTCTGAAAAAAATAGTCGGGTTGATTCCACTGCTGAGGACGACGGAAAAGGTTGTTGTTGCGGCTCCTCTGAGAACAATGTGATATCCGGCCGGTGGTCGACTGTTTACCACCGACCTGTAAACGCAATAACAGCTCAGAGAGGCCCAGCGAAGCAGGCGGTGACCTGTTTAGCGAGGACTGAAGTCTTTGCCTCACTTCTTCATCACCCACCAAACCCCTGCCAACGTCAGGCTAGACGTAGCGTCGATGTTTGAGCGTCAGATGGTGCGAAAAACGTAATTTTTGTTCCCGTCATATCATCACTTCATCTAAAATTGTGTTTCTGTCAGCTTTCGTTCTTCTCCAAAACATTTAAACGCAGATACATTTTACGAGTACAGAGCACTGAATCCACTGGTTTCAGCTAAAAACATTAGAACCCATGTCACATGTGCTGAGCTTACTTACCGTAAGGCTAAAACTAGAACTTCTACATGGAGGAAACCATCTGTCACGTGTTGCCAGTTTTTCTTCTAAATAGCAATACAGCCACATGAAAATGTTTTAAATTAACTAATTATTTGCCTATAAGGTCAAATTAAATTCAAATAGTTAATATAAACCATTTGAATTATTATTATTATTATAATTATTATTTATAAAGTATTTTCCAAACCTGTGCTTTACAGACAGTTTTCGTCAGTATTAACATAAAGTGGATACCAAAATGTTAATTTTATTTTTCATAAAAATCAGTTTTAGTAAAAAGTTATTGAACCATGCATTAGCGGAGTAAATTTTTTTAAAGAAAATACGATTTTTAAAAACATCTAAAGTGTTTCCAAGAATGACTATATCTTTCCACAAATCTTTCTTTTAATTGTATTTTATTATAAAGCTAATATTTTATACAAACAATGCTGAACTTTACGTTTCTATTTTGTAACTTTAAAATGCAAAATATTAGAAGATTTGTGAGGTTTCCTCCTCTTTTCAAAAAATAAAATAAAATAAAATAATTTTGATTCTGTTAAAATCATGCTGAAAGGACAATTAATAGAAACATTAATAAATCTGTTCAGGCTGAAATTTATAACACAACTTGTAAAAATATAACATACAAATGGTGCATTTTTATATTTATAGCCTCTGTTGCATGATGTCCACATATGTGAACAGTTGGTTTCTGAGCTATAAAAACATCTAAAATAAGGAAAAAGAAGAATATATCAAATCATGTTCATTGGAGTCTGATTGTCACACATATTTTTTTTACCTGATTTGATCTGAGTAGAAACTTTGAACTGATATACCAGAGACATCTTCTGCATTCTTAGTATTGTCATGCTAGATTCTAAGCCTCAGCACTCAAGAGTAGCAGTGAGACTTATGATTCTGTCTAGTTGTTTGGAGAATAAGTTGTGCAGCTCTTTTGAAACAGGACTGATCTGAGATCTGTTCAGTGTTTGTTAGGATCCCATCTGGACCAGCCGGTTTTCTTAGGAACTCCAGTAAGAAACCAGTGCAACTCTATTACAGTGATCAACTCTGACCATTACAGTGATCAACTCTGACTATTACAGTGATCAACTCTGACCATTACAGTGATCAACTCTGACCATTACAGTGATCAACTCTGACTATTACAGTGATCAACTCTGACCATTACAGTGATCAACTCTGACTATTACAGTGATCAACTCTGACCATTACAGTGATCAACTCTGACCATTACAGTCCTCAACTCTGACCACTACAGCGATCAACTCTGACTATTACAGTCATCAACTCTGATCATTACAGTGATCAACTCTGACCATTACAGTGATCAACTCTGACCATTACAGTGATCAACTCTGACTATTACAGTGATCAACTCTGACTATTACAGTGATCAACTCTGACTATTACAGTGATCAACTCTGACTATTACAGTGATCAACTCTGACCATTACAGTGATCAACTCTGACCATTACAGTGATCAACTCTGACCATTACAGTGATCAACTCTGACCATTACAGCGATCAACTCTGACCACTACAGCGATCAACTCTGACTATTACAGTCATCAACTCTGATCATTACAGTGATCAACTCTGACCATTACAGTCATCAACTCTGACCACTACAGCGATCAACTCTGACCATTACAGTGATCAACTCTGACTATTACAGTCATCAACTCTGATCATTACAGTGATCAACTCTGACCATTACAGTGATCAACTCTGACTATTACAGCGATCAACTCTGACTATTACACTCATCAACTCTAACTATTACAGTGATCAACTCTGACCAATACAGTGATCAACTCTGACCATTACAGCGATCAACTCTGACTATTACAGTGATCAACTCTGACCATTACAGTGATCAACTCTGACTATTACAGTGATCAACTCTGATCATTACAGTGATCAACTCTGACCATTACAGTGATCAACTCTGATCATTACAGTGATCAACTCTGACTATTACAGTGATCAACTCTGACTATTACAGTGATCAACTCTGACTATTACAGTGATCAACTCTGATCATTACAGTGATCAACTCTAAATATTACACTCATCAACTCTGACCATTACAGTGCTCAACTCTGACCATTACAGATCATCTCTGACCATTACAGTGATCAACTCTGACTATTACAGTGATCAACTCTGACCATTACAGTGATCAACTCAAGGTCTGGAGAGAAAAGACTGATGACTACGACTATGACTGATAGCATGGGGCAGCAAATGTGGCAGAAGTTAAACTTGGAACTACAGCGAAGTGAACCATGTGAAACACTATGACTTACTGTGTTAGTGACTTGAGCATGTAATCAGGTCATGGTGGAACATCTAGCACTGTTTTGAAGGTCACTGGGCGGAGATGGAAACTTTGTTGTGTGCTGATGGTGAGTCCGAAGCTCTTCTCATTCATTCTAGGTCACTTAGACTCCCGTATAGTTTTGTCTAGTGTTGAACAAACAGTTAAAACCACAGCTAAACCACAGTGATATAAACAGCCCTCTGCTCGCCATCAGAGACGTACAGCCACAGCAATCACTTAATTATCTCTAAAGACTCAAAGCTTTACAGGGCCAGTGGGGTAGTGCTGGAGACAATGAAGTTACAGCAGATGGATAGTCATTTAAAAAAAACATATGAATACATACCAAAACGTAAAAGTAAAAGAATCTTGTTGGTTTTCTTAATGGTTTGATTTAAAACAACTTCAAATAATAATATAAATTATCATAATAGAATAATATTATACTGTTATTGTTCTACTTACTATTTGCTGTTGAGTTTACCCAAATACACTGTCAAATTTCATAGAACTTGTTTTTAAAATGTTCCTTCGGAGAAAAGAATGGCGATTCAAACTTTTAAATGCAACCAGGAGATGGCGCAGGTCTGCACGTTCCCTCTCAATAGATGGTGAATGTTGGTCAGTAATGTAGAAAAGCATAATTAAAATACTACATGTTGCATATTTTAAGTGATGATTGGGTCGAAGGCTCCAGTGTAGAAATGCACAAATATAACGAGTAGGTCACAATGCTAACATTGTTAAGTAGAGTAGACCATTAGCAGGCTAATAATGCTAACAGGAACAGGGTTATATTCCTGTAATGCACTAAGATGGTTATTAAGTCTAAGAATAGTTATAAAGACTAAAAACAGATATAAAGACTAAGAATGGTTATAAAGACTAATAATAGTTATAAAGATTAAGAACAATTATAAAGACTAAGAACGGTTATGAAGACTGAGAATAGTTATAAAGACTAATAATAGATATAAAGGCTAAGAAAAGTTATAAAGACTAAGAATAGTTATAAGGACTAAGAACAGTTATAAAGACTAAGAACAGTTATGAAGGCTAAGAACAGTTATAAAGACTAAGAACAGTTTTAAAGGCTAAGAGCCGTTTTAAAGGCTAAGAACAGTTACAAAGACTAAGAATAGTTATACAGACTAAGAACAGTTATAAAGGCTAAGAACAGTTATAAAGTCTAAGAATAATTATAAAGTCTAAGAACAGTTTTAAAGACTAAGAACAGCTATAAAGACTAAGGACAGTTATAAAGGCTAAGAACAGTTATAAAGACCAAGGGCAGTTAAAAAGACTAAGAATAGTTATAAAGACTAAGAACAGTTATGAAGGCTAAGAACAGTTATAAAGGCTAAGAACAGTTTTAAAGGCTAAGAGCCGTTTTAAAGGCTAAGAACAGTTACAAAGACTAAGAATAGTTATACAGACTAAGAACAGTTATAAAGACTAAGGACAGTTATAAAGACTAAAAACAGTTATAAAGACTAAGAACAGTTATGAAAGCTAAGAATAGTTATAAAGACTAAGAACAGTTATAAAGACTAAGAACAGTTATGAAGACTAAGAACAGTTATAAAGACTAAGAACAGTTATGAAGGCTAAGAACAGTTATAAAGGCTAAGAACAGCTATAAAGACTAAGAACAGTTATACAGACTAAGAACAGTTATAAAGGCTAAGAACAGTTATAAAGTCTAAGAATAATTATAAAGTCTAAGAACAGTTTTAAAGACTAAGAACAGCTATAAAGACTAAGGACAGTTATAAAGGCTAAGAACAGTTATAAAGACCAAGGGCAGTTAAAAAGACTAAGAATAGTTATAAAGAGTAAGAATAGTTCTAAAGACTAAGGACAGTTATAAAGACTAAAAACAGTTATAAAGACTAAGAACAGTTATGAAAGCTAAGAATAGTTATAAAGCCTAAGAACAGTTATAAAGACTAAGAACAGTTATGAAGACTAAGAACAGTTATAAAGACTAAGAACAGTTATGAAGGCTAAGAACAGTTATAAAGGCTAAGAACAGCTATAAAGACTAAGAACAGTTATAAAGACTAAGAACAGTTATAAAGACTAAGAACAGTTATGAAGGCTAAGAACAGTTATAAAGGCTAAGAACAGCTATAAAGACTAAGAACAGTTATGAAGGCTAAGAACAGTTATAAAGGCTAAGAACAGCTATAAAGACTAAGAACAGTTATGGAGGCTAAGAACAGTTATAAAGGCTAAGAACAGCTATAAAGACTAAGAACAGTTATACAGACTAAGAACAGTTTTAAAGACTAAGAACAGCTATAAAGACTAAGGACAGTTATAAAGGCTAAGAACAGTTATAAAGACCAAGGGCAGTTAAAAAGACTAAGAATAGTTATAAAGAGTAAGAATAGTTCTAAAGACTAAGGACAGTTATAAAGACTAAAAACAGTTATAAAGACTAAGAACAGTTATAAAGAATAAGACCAGTTATAAAGGCTAAGACCTGTTATAAAGAGTACTATTCTAAGAATAGTTATAAAGACTAAGAACAGTTATAAAGACTAAGTATAGTTATAAAGAGTAAGAATAGTTATAAAGGCTAAGAATAGTTATAAAGACTAAGAACAGTTATAAAGAGTAAGAATAGTTATAAAGACTAAGAACAGTTATAAAGGCTGAGAATAGTTATAAAGACTAAGAACATTTATAAAAACTAAGAACTGTTATAAAGAATAAGACCAGTTATAAAGGCTAAGAACAGTTATAAAAACTAAGAATAGTTATGAAGGCTAAGAATAGTTATAAAGACTAAGAACAGTTATAAAGACTAAGAACAATTATAAAGAGTACTATTCTAAGAATAGTTATAAAGACTAAGAATAGTTATAAAGGCTAAGAACAGTTATAAAGAATAAGAGCAGATATAAAGGCTAAGAACAGTTATAAAGAGTACTATTCTAAGAACAGTTATAAAGACTAAGAACAGTTATAAAGTCTAAGAACAGATATAAAGACTAAGAACAGTTATAAAGAGTACTATTCTAAGAACAGTTATAAAGTCTAAGAACAGATATAAAGACTAAGAACAGTTATAAAGAGTACTATTCTAGTCAAGTCAAGTCAAGTGGGTTTTTATTGTCATTTCAACTACATACAGAGTACACAGTGAAACGAAACAACGTTCCTCCAGGACCATGGTGCAACATAGACAGTGCATACAGACACAAGTGCAACACAAACAAACAAGTGCGGACAGACAACACAACACAGTACAGACAGAGAATAATAAATAATTGCTGGTTGTGTGCAAATTGTGCAATGTGTAATAAATAGAGTCCAGTGAGGTAGTAAAGTTGTTAGTGCAATGCTTTGTGCAAAAATGCTTCCCTTTTTTTTTATCTGGGGTAAATGGTTGGAGAAAGATATCAGTTCAGACGTTGAGTTGTGTTGAGAAGTCTGAAGTCTTGGGGGAAGAAGCTGTTGCAGAGTCTGGTCGTGTTGGACCGGACGCTGCGGTACCTTCTTCCTGATGGCAGGAGGGAGAACAGTCTGTGTGAAGGGTGGGTGGGGTCATCCACAATGCTGGTTGCTTTGCGGATGCAGCGGGTGGTGTAAATGTCCAAGACGGAGGGGAGAGAGACTCCGATGATTCTCTCAGCTGTCCTCACAATGCGTTGGAGGGACTTGCGGTCAGAGGCTGTGCAGGTCCCAAACCAAGCAGTGATGCAGCTGCTTAGGATGCTCTCTATGGTTCCCCTATAGAAGAGGGTGAGGATGGGTGGAGGGAGACGGGCCTTTCTCAGCTTCCGGAGGAAGTAGAGACGCTGCTGGGCTTTCTTGGCTGTAGAGCTGGTGTTCAGGGACCAGGTGAGGTTCTCCGCTAGGTGGACACCAAGGAACTTGGTGCTCTTAACGATCTCCACAGAGGAGCCGTTGATGTTAAGCGGAGAGTGGTCCGGTCTTGATTTCCTGAAGTCAACAACCATTTCCTTGGTCTTCTCTACATTCCAGTGAAGGTTGTTGACTGTACACCAGTCTGTCAGCTGCTGTACCTCCTCCCTGTATGCTGACTCGTCGCCTTTGCTGATGAGACCCAGCACAGTCGTATCGTCGGCGAACTTTATGATGCTGTTGGAACTGTGTTTCGCAACACAGTCATGAGTCAGCAGGGTGAACAACAGAGGACTCAGTACACTGCCCTGAGGTGCCCCAGTGTTCATGGTGATGGTGCTGGAGCTGCTGTTCCCGAACCGGACTAACTGGGGCCTCCCTGTCAGAAAGTCCAGGATCCAGTTGCACAGGGGGGTGTTGAGGCCCAGCAGGCTTAACTTCCTGGTGAGATTCTGTGGGATGATGGTGTTGAATGCTGAACTGAAGTCTATGAACAGCATTCTGACGTAGGTGTCCTTCTTCTCCAGGTGGGTAAGGGAGAGATGAAGGGTGGTGGTGATGGCATCGTCCGTGGAGCGGTTGGGACGATATGCAAATTGCAAGGGGTCCAATGAAGAGGGCAGTTGGGTTTTGATGTTCCTCATGACTAGCCTCTCGAAGCACTTCATGATGATGGGCGTGAGAGCTACGGGACGGTAGTCATTGAGGCAGGACACCGTGGACTTCTTCGGCACGGGGATGATGGTGGTGGTCTTGAGGCACGTTGGGACAGTGGAGCTGCGCAGGGAGACGTTGAAGATGTCCGTGAGAACATCTGTCAACTGGTCTGCACACTCTCTGAGCACTCTGCCAGGGATGTTGTCTGGTCCTGCAGCTTTCCGTGGGTTGACTCTGCGCAGAGTTTTCCTCACGTCCACTGCAGTCAGGCACAGCGCCTGCTCGTCTGGCTTGGGTGTGATCCTGCTCACCAACGTGTTGTTCTGTGCCTCAAACCGTGCATAAAAGTCGTTTAGGGCATCGGGGAGGAAGGCATCACTGTCACAGGACGGTGGCATTGTCCTGTAGTGTGTGATTTCCTGGATGCCCTGCCACATGCGCCGCGTGTCACCCGTGTCCTGGAAGTGGTTGTGGATCCTCTGGGCGTGAGCGCGCTTTGCCTCTCGGATGGCTTGTGACAATTTGGCTCTTGCTTTCCTTAGGGCCGCCTTGTCACCCACTCTGAAGGCCGAGTCGCGGGTCCTCAGTAGCGCACGCACCTCAGGAGTCATCCACGGCTTCTGGTTTGGGCATATGGTGATGGTCTTGGAGACAGTGACATCATCAATACACTTGCTGATGTAGCCAGTGACTGATGCTGTGTACTCCTCCAAGTTAACAGAGTCGCCTTCAGTCGCAGCCTCCCTGAACACGTCCCATGCAGTGCACTCAAAACAGTCCTGAAGGGCAGAGATGCTCCTGCCGGCCAGGTTTTCACCTGCTTCTGAACTGGTCTGGAGCGTCTGATGAGGGGTGTGTAAGCTGGAGTCAGATACACAGACATGTGGTCCGAGAACGCGAGGTGGGGGCGGGGCTCCGCCCGGTACGCGCTGGGTATGTTTGTGTAAACAAGGTCCAACGCGTTCGCTCCTCTCGTGGCAAAGTCCACATGCTGATGGAATTTAGGGAGGACTGACTGGAGATTAGCGTGGTTAAAATCTCCGGCGACAATGAACAGTGCGTCTGGGTGTCTGGTCTGCAGATCACTGACGCCCCCGTGCAGCTCCCACAGTGCCTAAGAACAATTATAAAGTCTAAGAACAGATATAAAGACTAAGAACAGTTATAAAGAGTAAGAATAGTTATAAAGACTAAGAATAGATATAAAGACTAAGAACAATTATAAATATTTATATATGAGGTGCAGTGTTGTGCTATGAGGTGCAGTGTTGTGCTATGAGGTGCAGTGTTGTGTTATAAGGTGCAGTGTTGTGTTATGAGGTGCAGTGTTGTGCTATGAGGTGCAGTGCTGTGCTCTGAGATACAGTGTTGTGCTTTGAGGTGCAGTGTTGTGCTATGAGGTGCAGTGCTGTGCTATGAGGTGCAGTGTTGTGCTATGAGGTGTAGTGCTCTGCTATGAAGTGCAGTGTTGTGCTATGAGGCGCAGTGTTGGCTATGAGGTGTAGTGCTGTGCTATGAGGTGCAGTGCTGTGCTATGAGGTGCAGTGTTGTGCTATGAGGTGTAGTGCTGTGCTATGAGGCGCAGTGTTGTGTTATGAGGTGCAGTGTTGTGTTATGAGGTGTAGTGCTGTGCTATGAGGCGCAGTGTTGTGTTATGAGGTGCAGTGTTGTGCTATGAGGTGTAGTGCTGTGCTATGAGGCGCAGTGTTGTGTTATGAGGTGCAGTGTTGTGCTATGAGGTGTAGTGCTGTGCTATGAGGCGCAGTGCTGTGCTATGAGGTGCAGTGTTGTGCTATGAGGTGTAGTGCTCTGCTATGAAGTGCAGTGTTGTGCTATGAGGCGCAGTGTTGGCTATGAGGTGTAGTGCTGTGCTATGAGGTGCAGTGCTGTGCTATGAGGTGCAGTGTTGTGCTATGAGGTGTAGTGCTGTGCTATGAGGCGCAGTGTTGTGCTATGAGGTGCAGTGTTGTGCTATGAGGTGTAGTGCTCTGCTATGAAGTGCAGTGTTGTGCTATGAGGCGCAGTGTTGGCTATGAGGTGTAGTGCTGTGCTATGAGGTGCAGTGCTGTGCTATGAGGTGCAGTGTTGTGCTATGAGGTGTAGTGCTGTGCTATGAGGCGCAGTGTTGTGTTATGAGGTGCAGTGTTGTGCTATGAGGTGCAGTGTTGTGTTATGAGGTGTAGTGTTGTGCTATAAGGTGCAGTGCTGTGTTATGAGGTGCAGTGTTGTGCTATGAGGTGCAGTGTTGTGCTATGAGGTGCAGTGCTGTGTTATGAGGTGCAGTGTTGTGCTATGAGGTGCAGTGTTGTGCTATGAGGTGCAGTGCTGTGCTCTGAGATACAGTGTTGTGCTTTGAGGTGCAGTGTTGTGCTATGAGGTGCAGTGCTGTGCTATGAGGTGCAGTGTTGTGCTATGAGGTGTAGTGCTCTGCTATGAAGTGCAGTGTTGTGCTATGAGGTGCAGTGCTGTGCTATGAGGTGCAGTGTTGTGCTATGAGGTGTAGTGTTGTGTTATAAGGTGCAGTGTTGTGCTATGAGGTGTAGTGCTGTGTTATGAGGTGCAGTGCCGTGTTATGAGGTGTAGTGTTGTGTTATGAGGTGCAGTGTTGTGCTATGAGGTGCAGTGCTGTGTTATGAGGTGCAGTGTTGTGCTATGAGGTGCAGTGCTGTGTTATGAGGTGTAGTGTTGTGCTATGAGGTTCAGTGTTGTGCTATGAGGTGTAGTGTTGTGCTATGAGGTGTAGTGCTGTGCTATGAGGTGCAGTGTTGTGCTATAAGGTGCAGTGTTGTGCTATGAGGTGCAGTGCTGTGCTATCAGGTGCAGTGTTGTGCTATTAGATACAGTGTTGTGCTATGAGATACAGTGTTGTGCTATGAGATACAGTGTTGTGCTATGAGGTGCAGTGTTGTGTTATGAGGTGCAGTGTTGTGCTATAAGGTGCAGTGTTGTGTTATGAGGTGCAGTGTTGTGTTATGAGGTGTAGTGCTCTGCTATGAAGTGCAGTGCTGTGCTATAAGGTGCAGTGTTGTGCTATGAGGTGCAGTGCTGTGCTATGAGGTGCAGTGCTCTGCTCTGAGATAAAGTGTTGTGCTTTGAGGTGCAGTGTTGTGCTATGAGGTGCAGTGTTGTGCTATGAGGTGCAGTGTTGTGTTATGAGGTGTAGTGCTCTGCTATGAAGTGCAGTGCTGTGCTATAAGGTGCAGTGTTGTGCTATGAGGTGCAGTGCTGTGCTATGAGGTGCAGTGCTCTGCTCTGAGATAAAGTGTTGTGCTATGAGGTGCAGTGCTGTGCTAAGGTGCAGTTCTGTGATATGAGGTGCAGTGTTGTGCTATGAGGTGCAGTGTTGTGCTATGAGGTGCAGTGTTGTGCTATGAGGTGCAGTGTTGTGCTATGAGGTGTAGTGTTGTGTTATAAGGTGCAGTGTTGTGCTATGAGGTGTAGTGCTGTGTTATGAGGTGCAGTGCTGTGTTATGAGGTGTAGTGTTGTGTTATGAGGTGCAGTGTTGTGCTATGAGGTGCAGTGCTGTGTTATGAGGTGCAGTGTTGTGCTATGAGGTGCAGTGCTGTGTTATGAGGTGTAGTGTTGTGCTATGAGGTTCAGTGTTGTGCTATGAGGTGTAGTGTTGTGCTATGAGGTGTAGTGCTGTGCTATGAGGTGCAGTGTTGTGCTATAAGGTGCAGTGTTGTGCTATGAGGTGCAGTGCTGTGCTATCAGGTGCAGTGTTGTGCTATTAGATACAGTGTTGTGCTATGAGATACAGTGTTGTGCTATGAGATACAGTGTTGTGCTATGAGGTGCAGTGTTGTGTTATGAGGTGCAGTGTTGTGCTATAAGGTGCAGTGTTGTGTTATGAGGTGCAGTGTTGTGTTATGAGGTGTAGTGCTCTGCTATGAAGTGCAGTGCTGTGCTATAAGGTGCAGTGTTGTGCTATGAGGTGCAGTGCTGTGCTATGAGGTGCAGTGCTCTGCTCTGAGATAAAGTGTTGTGCTTTGAGGTGCAGTGTTGTGCTATGAGGTGCAGTGTTGTGCTATGAGGTGCAGTGTTGTGTTATGAGGTGTAGTGCTCTGCTATGAAGTGCAGTGCTGTGCTATAAGGTGCAGTGTTGTGCTATGAGGTGCAGTGCTGTGCTATGAGGTGCAGTGCTCTGCTCTGAGATAAAGTGTTGTGCTATGAGGTGCAGTGCTGTGCTAAGGTGCAGTTCTGTGATATGAGGTGCAGTGTTGTGCTATGAGGTGCAGTGTTGTGCTATGAGGTGCAGTGTTGTGCTATGAGGTGCAGTGTTGTGCTATGAGGTGCAGCGTTGTGCTGTGAGGTGCAGTGTTGTGCTATGAGGTGCAGTGTTGTGCTATGAGGTGCAGTGTTGTGCTATGAGGTGCAGCGTTGTGCTGTGAGGTGCAGTGTTGTGTTATGAGGTGCAGTGTTGTGTTATGAGGTGCAGTGTTGTGCTATGAGGTGTAGTGCTGTGTTATGAGGTGCAGTGTTGTGCTATGAGGTGCAGTGTTGTGCTATGAGGTGCAGTGTTGTGCTATGAGGTGCAGTGTTGTGTTATGAGGTGCAGTGTTGTGCTATGAGGTGCAGTGTTGTGTTATGAGGTGCAGTGTTGTGCTATGAGGTGCAGTGTTGTGCTATGAGGTGCAGTGTTGTGTTATGAGGTGTAGTGTTGTGCTATGAGGTGCAGTGTTGTGTTATGAGGTGTAGTGTTGTGCTATGAGGTGTAGTGCTGTGTTATGAGGTGCAGTGTTGTGCTATGAGGTGCAGTGTTGTGTTATGAGGTGCAGTGCTGTGTTATGAGGTGTAGTGTTGTGCTATGAGGTGCAGTGTTGTGTTATGAGGTGCAGTGTTGTGTTATGAGGTGCAGTGTTGTGCTATGAGGTGCAGTGTTGTGCTATGAGGTGCAGTGTTGTGCTATGAGGTGCAGTGTTGTGCTATGAGGTGCAGTGTTGTGTTATGAGGTGCAGTGCTGTGTTATGAGGTGTAGTGTTGTGCTATGAGGTGCAGTGTTGTGTTATGAGGTGTAGTGTTGTGCTATGAGGTGTAGTGCTGTGTTATGAGGTGCAGTGTTGTGCTATGAGGTGCAGTGTTGTGCTATGAGGTGCAGTGTTGTGCTATGAGGTGCAGTGTTGTGCTATGAGGTGCAGTGTTGTGTTATGAGGTGCAGTGTTGTGTTATGAGGTGTAGTGTTGTGCTATGAGGTGCAGTGTTGTGCTATGAGGTGCAGTGTTGTGCTATGAGGTGCAGTGTTGTGTTATGAGGTGCAGTGCTGTGTTATGAGGTGTAGTGTTGTGCTATGAGGTGCAGTGTTGTGTTATGAGGTGCAGTGTTGTGTTATGAGGTGCAGTGTTGTGCTATGAGGTGCAGTGTTGTGCTATGAGGTGCAGTGTTTTGCTATGAGGTGCAGTGTTGTGCTATGAGGTGCAGTGCTGTGTTATGAGGTGCAGTGTTGTGCTATGAGGTGCAGTGCTGTGTTATGAGGTGCAGTGTTGTGCTATGAGGTGCAGTGTTGTGCTATGAGGTTCAGTGTTGTGCTATGAGGTGCAGTGTTGTGCTATGAGGTGCAGTGCTGTGCTGAGGTGCAGTTCTGTGATATGAGGTGTAGTGCTGTGCTATGAGGTGCAGTGTTGTGCTATGAGGTGCAGTGTTGTGCTATGAGGTGCAGTGTTGTGCTATGAGGTGTAGTGTTGTGCTATGAGGTGCAGTGTTGTGCTATGAGGTGCAGTGTTGTGCTATGAGGTGTAGTGTTGTGTTATGAGGTGCAGTGTTGTGCTATGAGGTTCAGTGTTGTGTTATGAGGTGCAGTGTTGTGCTATGAGGTGCAGTGTTGTGCTATGAGGTGTAGTGTTGTGTTATGAGGTGCAGTGTTGTGCTATGAGGTTCAGTGTTGTGCTATGAGGTGTAGTGCTGTGCTATGAGGTGCAGTGTTGTGCTATGAGGTGTAGTGCTGTGCTATGAGGTTCAGTGTTGTGCTATGAGGTGCAGTGTTGTGCTATGAGGTGCAGTGTTGTGCTATGAGGTGTAGTGTTGTGTTATGAGGTGCAGTGTTGTGCTATGAGGTTCAGTGTTGTGTTATGAGGTGCAGTGTTGTGCTATGAGGTGCAGTGCTCTGCTCTGAGATAAAGTGTTGTGCTTTGAGGTGCAGTGTTGTGCTATGAGGTGCAGTGCTGTGTTATGAGGTGCAGTGTTGTGCTATGAGGTGCAGTGCTGTGTTATGAGGTGCAGTGTTGTGCTATGAGGTGCAGTGTTGTGTTTTGAGGTGCAGTGTTGTGCTATGAGGTGCAGTGTTGTGCTATGAGGTGCAGTGTTGTGTTATGAGGTGCAGTGTTGTGTTATGAGGTGCAGTGTTGTGCTATGAGATGCAGTGTTGTGCTATAAGGTGTAGTGCTCTGCTCTGAGATACAGTGTTGTGCTATGAGGTGCAGTGTTGTGCTATGAGGTGCAGAGTTGTGTTATGAGGTGCAGTGTTGTGTTATGAGATGCAGTGCTGTGCTATGAGGTGCAGTGTTGTGCTATGAGATGCAGTGTTGTGCTATAAGGTGCAGTGTTGTGCTATGAGGTGCAGTGTTGTGCTATGAGGTGCAGTGCTGTGCTATGAGGTGCAGTGTTGTGCTATGAGGTGCAGTGTTGTGCTATAAGGTGCAGTGTTGTGCTATGAGGTGCAGTGTTGTGCTATGAGGTGCAGTGTTGTGCTATGAGGTGCAGTGCTGTGCTATGAGGTGCAGTGTTGTGCTATGAGGTGCAGTGTTGTGCTATGAGGTGCAGTGTTGTGCTATGAGGTGCAGTGCTGTGCTATGAGGTGCAGTGTTGTGCTATGAGGTGCAGTGTTGTGCTATGAGGTGCAGTGTTGTGCTATGAGGTGCAGTGTTGTGCTATGAGGTGTAGTGCTCTGCTCTGAGATACAGTGTTGTGCTTTGAGGTGCAGTGTTGTGCTATGAGGTGCAGTGTTGTGCTATAAGGTGCAGAGTTGTGTTATGAGGTGCAGTGTTGTGTTATGAGATGCAGTGTTGTGCTATAAGGTGCAGTGTTGTGCTCTGAGATAGTGTTGTGCTTTGAGGTGCAGTGTTGTGCTATGAGGTGCAGTGTTGTGTTATGAGGTGCAGTGTTGTGCTATGAGGTGCAGTGTTGTGCTATGAGGTGCAGTGTTGTGCTATGAGGTGCAGTGTTGTGCTATGAGGTGTAGTGCTCTGCTCTGAGATACAGTGTTGTGCTTTGAGGTGCAGTGTTGTGCTATGAGGTGCAGTGTTGTGCTATAAGGTGCAGAGTTGTGTTATGAGGTGCAGTGTTGTGTTATGAGATGCAGTGTTGTGCTATAAGGTGCAGTGTTGTGCTCTGAGATAGTGTTGTGCTTTGAGGTGCAGTGTTGTGCTATGAGGTGCAGTGTTGTGTTATGAGGTGCAGTGTTGTGCTATGAGATATTGTGAATTTGGAGTAATTCTATCATGAAACCAAAACACAATGCAAAGGAACAAATGAATAAAAAGGAAGGCAGAAGGTTTTGCTGCGACAGCGTGATGATATTTATCTGTTGATCTGTTTGCAGCTGCCTCATGTCTGTGTGCGGTTGTGTTTACTTTGTGGTTTTAACGTTTCAGCAACACCGCCTCATTCTTACACAGAGGCGAACAACCAGTTCGGGGTTTTGACACTCAGGAAATGCAAAAGGCCCAACGGCCCATACCGCTAACCCCCTCCCCCACCCCCACCCTGCTCACAGACATGACTGCAGGGAAACAAGACCACATCAATTCAGCTTGATACAAATCTCTCTACTCTACCGTGTACAGTGATCAGTTTAAATAAACCTGACCTAGTTTCTGCTGTTGTTCTCTAATTTCATTCTTACTGATTCAGTTCTGAGTCCAGATTTAAACCCTGTATAGACTATTTGGTCTCAGTAAACACAAGCGCTAACTCGGTGATGTTTTTCAGCTGGTGAAAGCTGTCAGTGCTGAGAGGAGCGATACTGACTCCACTATCTCACACCAGCTTACTGCATTTATTTGTTTAATTCTTACTAATTTACTGACTAGTTTGTAGTTCAGGCTATTAAAAGTTTCATGTTGTAGTGTAGTAATATTTTGTGTCATTAATTTTGTAATATTTACCATAGTATAGTTATATTTACTGTAATTAGTGTAGAAATATTTAGTGTAATTAGTTTAGTATACTTATGATTATTAGTATAGTTATATTTACTGTAATTAGTGTAGAAATATTTAGTGTAATTAGTGTGGTAATACTTAGCTATTAGTAAAGTTTTATTTAGTGTAGTTTGTGTAGTAATAGTTGGTATAGTGATATTTAATGTAGTTACTTTAGTAATTGTTAGTGTAGTAATATTTGGTGTAGATAAGGCAGAAATATTTAGTGTAATTAGTTTAGTAATATTTAGCATTATTAGTATAGTTATATTTTGTGTAATTAGTGTAGAAATATTTAGTGTAATTAGTGTAGTATTACTTAGCGTTATTAGTGTAATTATATTTAGTGTAATCAGTGTAGAAATATTTACTGTAATTAGTGTAGAAATATTTAGTGTAATTAGTGTAGTATTACTTAGCGTTATTAGTATAATTAAATTTAATGTAATTAGTGTAGAAATATTTAGTGTAATTAGTTTAGTAATATTTTGCATTGTTAGTATAGTTATATTTAATGTAGTTAGTGTAGTAATAGTGTAGTAATAGTTAGTGTAATTAGTTTAGTAATATTGTGTAGTAGTATAGTCATATTTAATGTAGTTAGTGTAGTAATAGTGTAGTAATAGTTAGTGTAATTAGTTTAGTAATATTGTGTAGTAGTATAGTCATATTTAATGTAATTAATGTAGTAATGGTGTATTTAGTGTAGAAAATGTATTAACAGTGTAGTTATAGTTAGTGTAGTTTATTCTGAATAATCTATAGCAATTACTGAGCAATCACTACTCAATAAATAAATAATAAATAAGATAACTACTAAATAAATAAATAATAAATAAGTAAATATTTTTACAAAATAATTCATAGTAAATGTTGAATAATTTATATTAGTTACTGAATAATTCTTGAAGGTGCAGAATAATCCACAGTGAATGTTAAATAAGTCATAGAAGCTGCTAAATAGGTTATAATATATACTGAATAATTTGAAATAATAGTAATAAATAGGAAATGGTAATACTTACTGAATAATTATAAGCACTGCAAAAAATATATTTAGGGGAAGAAGTAATATTTATTATTATGAGATTGCTGTGAGAATATTAAGCTGTTCCTAGATTTCTTTTGCTTTTTATATTATTATTAAGTTATTTCCTTAATTCAAAAGTAAAAGCACACTTTTAACAAGATAAATAAAAATACAGAAATATTATATAAATAAATCATTCATGTAAATTTCACATTTGGTGATGACATGTTGATTAAACTTTAGTCTGATTTAAATATTCAGTACGTTTTATTTGCCAGTGTATACGTTGTTGTGCTGAACAGCTGAATATTAGGCCTGTAGTTTAACAGGTATTTGTTTAAAGATATATTTGTTTTTCATATTATTAAACATATGAGGTTTATATGCCTGATTGAAGTTCTTGGCTTTGAACAGCAGCATGTTGACCTGTTCTGGTGTCAGTAGAGGGCGCAGTGGAGCAGGCCATGGTGCTCAGCTCCTGTTTGGATAGTGTGCAGATGTTTGTGCCAAAAGTTGGAGGTCAAAGAAAGGTCATCTTCCCCACTTCAAACGCGTATTCTTTCATTTCGGCGGTGACCCTTCACTCCTCTCTCAGTGGAGCTTTCACTGAACCTGCATTTCCTTTTCCTGCTAGACTAACAGGCCATTTCTGTTTCTTCTGGCCATCACAGACTGAAGCTGCCATCTTCTGGTCAACCTGAACTTGTGTATGTTGACACTTGCCAGAGTGTTCACCATGATGATGGAATTTTCAACATGATTCAGTGTTTAAGGTGTAAACAGAGAGATTCAGAGAGTGCTTTGGTGTGAAATGGTTCAGATGGTGTTTACAGTGGTGGTGGTGTTTACAGTGGTGATGACAATGTTTACAGTGGTGGTGATGATGTTTACAGTGGTGATGACAATGTTTACAGTGGTGTGATGGTGTTTACAGTGGTTGTCATAGTGTTCACAGTGATAGTGTTTACAGTGATGGTGATGATGTTTAAAGTGGTGGTGATGGTGTTTACAGTGATGGTGATGATGTTTAAAGTGGTGGTGATGGTGTTTACAGTGGTGGTGGTGTTTACAGTGGTGGTGGTGTTTACAGTGGTGGTGATGATGTTTACAGTGGTGGTGATGTTTACAGTGGTGGTGATGGTGTTTACAGTGATTGTGATGATGTTTAAAGTCATGGTGATGGTGTTTACAGTGGTGGTGGTGGTGTTTACAGTGGTGGTGATGATGTTTACAGTGATGGTGATGATGTTTAAAGTGGTGGTGATGGTGTTTACAGTGGTGGTGATGTTTACAGTGATGGTGATGGTGTTTACAGTGATGGTGATGATGTTTAAAGTGGTGGTGATGATGTTTACAGTGGTGATGATGTTTACAGTGGTGGTGATAATGTTTACAGTGGTGGTGATGATGTTTACAGTGATGGTGATGATGTTTAAAGTGGTGGTGATTGTGTTTACAGTGGTGGTGATGTTTACAGTGGTGGTGATGATGTTTACAGTGATGGTGATGATGTTTAAAGTGGTGGTGATGGTGTTTACAGTGGTGGTGGTGTTTACAGTGGTGGTGATGTTTACAGTGGTGGGGATGGTGTTTACAGTGGTGTTGATGTTTACAGTGGTGGTGATGTTTACAGTGGTGGTGATGGTGTTTACAGTGGTGGTGATGTTTACAGTGGTGGTGATGGTGTTTACAGTGGTGGTGATGGTGTTTACAGTGGTGGTGATGGTGTTTACAGTGGTGGTGATGTTTACAGTGGTGGGGATGGTGTTTACAGTGGTGATTGTGTTTACAGTGGTGGTGATGTTTACAGTGGTGGTGGTGGTGTTTACAGTGGTGGTGATGTTTACAGTGGTGGGGATGGTGTTTACAGTGGTGGTGGTGTTTACAGTGGTGGTGATGTTTACAGTGGTGGTGATGGTGTTTACAGTGGTGGTGGTGTTTACAGTGGTGGTGATGTTTACAGTGGTGGTGATGGCAGCCAGGGGTCTCCATGTCTACAACACAAATATACACATTGCAGTTACTATCAAACCCTCCAGTGAGGCTACACGTGTCTTCCACACATCTCACAGCTGTTAAAATTAATTTAAGAAAAAAATCTGGCTCGTCTAGACGGCTAAACAGGTGCGGCAGGCATTGTGAGATGTATAGCATCTGGTTAGGCTGGTTGAGCTTCATGAATCATGTAGACTGAGCATATGCTGGAGAATGCAGGCCGAGCAGATTAACCTCAGACCCGGCAAGTGTAGCTGCTTCTGTTTCCAAACCAAACAGAAGAGGAAGTGTGGCTGCTTGTGTTTCAGTCAGAGTGAAAGTGCTTCGTAACCCTGATGCAGCGAGGTGGCGGCCGAGCTCGACTGAAGCGGCTTCCGTTCCGCACAGCTTTGCATGTGTTTGCTTATCTCTGAACAGTAATTACAGGAGAACTGCTGAAGGACAAATTCGGCGTATGGCACAGATGAGTGTACTGACCATCACTGGGCCTTTTCTGAGGAAGTTCACAAACAAAACTCAGCAGCAAGACAGCAGCACCACACTAAACCACTGTAGAGCCAGATAGTTCTCAGAGCTCAGACCGGTTACGGTTTCTTTTTCCCTGTGTTGTTTGCTTGTTTGGCCAACAGAGGGGGCTGCCACTGTCTACTGACCACTTGCTGTTTTAGAGAAAACTGCTGTGTGGAACTCCACCAGAAGTGTCCAGTGAATCCACAACATCATCATAAACATCTTTTTGGGACTGAGGATGACCGAGGGCTTAAAGTGGGGCAGGGTTACAGGACTGAATTGTACTACTAGGTGATGGTAGGTATCTGATTCATATAGACATACAGTATATTTGAATGTAGCTCAATGTTATAAACGAGTACAGTATTTTTCAAAATGTGTCACATTTTCAGCTCCATATGTGATATATAGTATATACTGAAGGCAGCCGTCTCTGTCTCTCCAGAACTGCGGTCGTTATTCTGTATATACAGGTCTTTATTCTCTAGACACAGGTCTTTATTCTGTAGATACAGGTCTTTATTATGTGGATACAAGTCTTTATTATGTAGATACAGGTCTTTATTATGTGGATACAAGCCTTTATTATGTAGATACAGGTCTTTATTCTGTAGATACAGGTCTTTATTATGTGGATACAAGTCTTTATTATGTAGTTACAGGTCTTTATTATGTAGATACAGGTCTTTATTATGTAGTTATGGGTCTTTATTCTATAGATACAGGTCTTTATTCTGTATATACAGGTCTTTATTATGTAGATACAGGTCTTTATTATGTAGATACAAGTCTTTATTCTGTAGTTACAGGTCTTTATTATGTAGTTATGGGTCTTTGATTCTGTAGTTACAGGTCTTTATTATGTAGATACAAGTCTTTATTATGTAGTTATGGGTCTTTATTCTATAGATACAGGTCTTTATTCTGTAGATACAGGTCTTTATTATGTAGATACAAGTCTTTGTTCTATAGTTATGGGTCTTTATTCTGTAGTTATGGGTCTTTATTCTGTAGATACAGGTCTTTATTCTGTAGTTACAGTTCTCTATTATGTAGTTATGGGTCTTTATTCTGTAGATACACGTCTTTATTACTTAGATACGGGTATTTATTCTGTAGATATACAAGTATATACAGGTCTTTATTCTATGGTGTAAGTATTTATTCTGTATATACAGGTCTTTATTCTGTAGATATAGGTCTTTATTCTGTAGTTATGGGTTTTTATTCTGTAGTTATGGGTCTTTATTCTGTAGTTATGGGTCTTTATTTTGTAGATATGGGTATTTTATTCTGTAGTTATGGGTCTTTATTTTGTAGATATGGGTATTTTATTCTGTAGTTATGGGTCTTTATTCTGTAGTTATGGGTCTTTATTTTGTAGATATGGGTATTTTATTCTGTAGTTATGGGTCTTTATTCTGTAGTTATGGGTCTTTATTCTGTAGTTAGGGGTCATTATTTTGTAGATATGGGAATTTTATTCTGTAGTTATGGGTCTTTATTTTGTAGATATGGGTATTTTATTCTGTAGTTATGGGTCTTTATTATGTAGATACGGGTCTTTATTCTGTAGTTATGGGTCTTTATTTTGTAGATATGGGTCTTTATTCTGTAGATACAGGTCTTTATTCTGTAGTTATGGGTCTTTATTTTGTAGTTAGGGGTCTTTATTATGTAGATATGGGTCTTTATTCTGTAGTTATGGGTCTTTATTTTGTAGTTAGGGGTCTTTATTTTGTAGATATGGGTCCTTACTTTGTAGATATGGGTCTTTATTCTGTAGTTATGGGTCTTTATTCTGTAGTTATGGGTCTTTATTCTGTAGATACGGGTCTTTATTATGTAGTTATGGGTCTTTATTCTGTAGATACACGTCTTTATTACTTAGATACGGGTATTTATTCTGTAGATATAGGTCTTTATTCTATAGTATAAGTGTTTATTCTGTAGATATAGGTCTTTATTCTGTAGTTATGGGTCTTTATTATGTAGTTATGGGTCTTTATTCTGTATATACGGGTCTTTATTATGTAGTTATGGGTCTTTATTCTGTAGATACACGTCTTTATTACTTAGATACGGGTATTTATTCTGTAGATACGGGTATTTATTCTGTAGATACAGGTCTTTATTCTATAGTATAAGTGTTTATTCTGTAGATATAGGTCTTTATTCTGTAGTTATGGGTCTTTATTCTGTATATACGGGTCTTTATTATGTAGTTATGGGTCTTTATTCTGTAGATACACGTCTTTATTACTTAGATACGGGTATTTATTCTGTAGATACAGGTCTTTATTCTATAGTATAAGTGTTTATTCTGTAGATATAGGTCTTTATTCTGTAGTTATGGGTCTTTATTCTGTAGATACGGGTCTTTATTATGTAGTTATGGGTCTTTATTCTGTAGATACACGTCTTTATTACTTAGATACGGGTATTTATTCTGTAGATACAGGTCTTTATTCTATAGTATAAGTGTTTATTCTGTAGATATAGGTCTTTATTCTGTAGTTATGGGTCTTTATTCTGTAGATACAGGTCTTTATTCTGTAGTTACAGTTCTCTATTCTGTAGATACGGGTCTTTATTCTGTAGTTACAGTTCTCTATTCTGTAGATACGGGTCTTTATTCTGTAGATACAGGTCTTTATTCTGTAGTTACAGTTCTCTATTCTGTAGATACGGGTCTTTATTCTGTAGATACAGTTCTCTATTCTGTAGATACGGGTCTTTATTCTGTAGATACAGGTCTTTATTCTGTAGATACAGGTCTTTATTCTGTAGATACAGGTCTTTATTCTGTAGATACAGGTCTTTGTTCTGTAGTTATGGGTCTTTATGTAAAATCTGGTCACCTCTGGTTAGCAGTTCTTGTTTAACACTGAGCTCTTGTTGCCAGATTGTGGATTTGAGATGCTCTGCTTTTGTTTATCAGGGCGAGTGACCAGGATGTATTTGATTGTTTTCTGATGTTGAAATAATGAATGACGTGTAACAGTGACATAAACGTGGATTCACCCACTGAACTGCTACACCATTACATCACAAATCTGTGGCCCTGATCGCCGTTAGCTAACCATTAACTAACCATTAACTAACCATTAACTAACCATTAACTAACTGAGACGTTGCCAGATCCAGTGATGAAGGGATTTATCAGAGATGTATGCGAATTAAACGTTTATCCAGGTTTTATAACATAGTAATAACGACAGATCACATCAATACGAGACACATTCTTAATATATAGAGTAATATGATACAAGTAATTACAGCTGAGCAGAGTTTCAACACGTCTGACGGTCGCTCTGCGCTGAGCGGAAAGTGATGCTGAGAAAATCGTGACTAGTTCTCTGAAACTGAGCAGCTGGATGTTGTTCCTCTTCTCAGTGAAGCTGAACTTCTTATCTGGAAGCTTCTTATTTACATTTTGGTAGCAGCTTATTTTAAGGTCTGCTTACTAATGACCATTACAGCAAGAACAAATAAACAAATAATAATATCATCACTGTCCAAAGAAACATCCATCTATCTATTATCTTCCACTTTATCCCGCTAGTCAGGGTCACCGGGCGTGGTGTAGTGGTTAGTATGGTGGTGTAGTGGTTAGTATGGTGGTGTAGTGGTTAGTAAGGTGGTGTAGTGGTTAGTACGGTGGTGTAGTGGTTAGTATGGTGGTGTAGTGGTTAGTACGGTGGTGTAGTGGTTAGTAAGGTGGTGTAGTGGTTAGTACGGTGGTGTAGTGGTTAGTAAGGTGGTGTAGTGGTTAGTACGGTGGTGTAGTGGTTAGTAAGGTGGTGTAGTGGTTAGTACGGTGGTGTAGTGGTTAGTAAGGTGGTGTAGTGGTTAGTAATGTGGTGTAGTGGTTAGTATGGTGGTGTAGTGGTTAGTACGGTGGTGTAGTGGTTAGTATGGTGGTGTAGTGGTTAGTATGGTGGTGTAGTGGTTAGTATGGTGATGTAGTGGTTAGTACGGTGGTGTAGTGGTTAGTACGGTGGTGTAGTGGTTAGTAAGGTGGTGTAGTGGTTAGTATGGTGGTGTAGTGGTTAGTATGGTGGTGTAGTGGTTAGTACGGTGGTGTAGTGGTTAGTATGGTGGTGTAGTGGTTAGTAAGGTGGTGTAGTGGTTAGTATGGTGGTGTAGTGTTTAGTATGGTGGTGTAGTGGTTAGTACGGTGGTGTAGTGGTTAGTATGGTGGTGTAGTGGTTAGTATGGTGGTGTAGTGGTTAGTATGGTGGTGTAGTGGTTAGTATGGTGGTGTAGTAGTTAGTACGGTGGTGTAGTGGTTAGTACGGTGGTGTAGTGGTTAGTACGGTGGTGTAGTGGTTAGTACGGTGGTGTAGTGGTTAGTATGGTGGTGTAGTGGTTAGTAAGGTAATGTAGTGGTTAGTACGGTGGTGTAGTGGTTAGTATGGTGGTGTAGTGGTTAGTACGGTGGTGTAGTGGTTAGTATGGTGGTGTAGTGGTCAGTAAGGTGGTGTAGTGGTTAGTACGGTGGTGTAGTGGTTAGTACGGTGGTGTAGTGGTTAGTACGGTGGTGTAGTGGTTAGTGTGGTGGTGTAGTGGTTAGTATGGTGATGTAATGGTTAGTATGGTGGTGTAGTGGTCAGTATGGTGGTGTAGTGGTTAGTATGGTGGTGTAGTGGTCAGTATGGTGGTGTAGTGGTTAGTATGGTGGTGTAGTGGTTAGTACGGTGGTGTAGTGGTTAGTACGGTGGTGTAGTGGTTAGTAAGGTGGTGTAGTGGTTAGTACGGTGGTGTAGTGGTTAGTACGGTGGTGTAGTGGTCAGTATGGTGGTGTAGTGGTTAGTATGGTGGTGTAGTGGTTAGTACGGTGGTGTAGTGGTTAGTACGGTGGTGTAGTGGTCAGTATGGTGGTGTAGTGGTTAGTATGGTGGTGTAGTGGTTAGTATGGTGGTGTACTGGTTAGTACGGTGGTGTAGTGGTCAGTAAGGTGGTGTAGTGGTCAGTATGGTGGTGTAGTGGTCAGTATGGTGGTGTAGTGGTTAGTACGGTGGTGTAGTGGTCAGTAAGGTGGTGTAGTGGTTAGTATGGTGGTGTAGTGGTCAGTATGGTGGTGTAGTGGTCAGTATGGTGGTGTAGTGGTTAGTATGGTGGTTTAGTGGTTAGTACGGTGGTGTAGTGGTTAGTATGGTGGTGTAGTGGTTAGTATGGTGGTGTGGTGGTCAGTATGGTGGTGTAGTGGTTAGTATGGTGGTGTAGTGGTTAGTATGGTGGTGTAGTGGTCAGTATGGTGGTGTAGTGGTCAGTATGGTGGTGTAGTGGTTAGTATGGTGGTGTAGTGGTTAGTATGGTGGTGTAGTGGTTAGTATGGTGGTGTAGTGGTTAGTACGGTGGTGTAGTGGTCAGTATGGTGGTGTAGTGGTTAGTAAGGTGGTGTAGTGGTTAGTATGGTGGTCTAGTGGTCAGTATGGTGGTGTAGTGGTCAGTATGGTGGTGTAGTGGTCAGTATGGTGGTGTAGTGGTCAGTATGGTGGTGTAGTGGTTAGTACGGTGGTGTAGTGGTTAGTATGGTGGTGTAGTGGTTAGTACGGTGGTGTAGTGGTTAGTATGGTGGTGTAGTGGTCAGTATGGTGGTGTAGTGGTCAGTATGGTGGTGTAGTGGTTAGTACGGTGGTGTAGTGGTTAGTATGGTGGTGTAGTGGTCAGTATGGTGGTGTAGTGGTCAGTATGGTGGTGTAGTGGTTAGTATGGTGGTGTAGTGGTTAATATGGTGGTGTAGTGGTTAGTATGGTGGTGTAGTGGTTAGTATGGTGGTGTAGTGGTTAATATGGTGGTGTAGTGGTCAGTATGGTGGTGTAGTGGTTAGTATGGTGGTGTAGTGGTTAGTATGGTGGTGTAGTGGTCAGTATGGTGGTGTAGTGGTCAGCACTGTCTCCTCACAGTAAGATGATCTGGGTTGGATTCCCGGTCTGGGTGGTTCTGTGTGGAGTGTGTATGGTCTCTCTGTGTTTGAGTGGGTTCCTCCGGGTACTCCGGTTTCCTCCCACAGTCCAAACACATGCTTGTTAGGATCCTCACTCTAAACTGTTTTTATTCATTATTGTATTATTAATTGTTTACTAATAGTTAATAAGCTGTTGAGAAGCAGACCTTGTGTTAGAAGCCTAATCATCAGGAAACTGTACAAAAACATGATCCAAACCCAAAGTACACTAGTGTTTAGATTTAAACCCTATAGTGAACATTGGGTCTCAGATTAAACACAAACACTGACTCGGTGATGTTTGAAGTTGTCAGTGCTGAGAGGAACGACACTGACTCTGCAGGTTTAACCACTAAACTTCATTACTTTAAAAAAATTCAGAGAGAAGCTATACATACTGAGTCACTGGAGCTGTCTGTTTAATCATTTGTTATTAAGATCATTAAAAGCTCCATGCTTTGCTGTTCTGTTTGGCTACAGTGGGTTACTGTGGGCTACACTAGCTTACTGTGGGTCACTCACCACCCCGAATATCACCACCCCCCAACCCGAATATCATCACCCACCACCCCAAATATCAAACAGAAAACATCATACTGTGCAAAAACAGATGAAAAATAACTTGCAATTGTTTATGCATATAAATATTCACATAACTGCTACATACCCATACACATAATTCCATATGTATATGGGAACCAGGCGTCCCCCTCTAAAAGCCCCCTCACAGTTATCAGGTGATGTGCACTGCCTGATGTCTGAGACGTTGTTTATGACAGTTTATTGATACAGTTTTGGATTCAAATGTATTTTAATCTATTTGCTGTAACATTTATTTTTTGGTAAGGCAGGTCTATGAGTATTTCACCATCTTCAAAGCCACATGTAGATTCACTAGTTGTTATAAAAATAGATGTAAAATAACGCACAGTGCCATTCAAATGAGGATAAAGTGGGTGAGGTCATAGCGAATGAATTGTATATGCATAACTGCTACATACCCATATGCATAAAGGCTACATGCGTGGCAACCCCTGTTTCCCATCACCACCACTATAAAAAATATATATATATATATATATCTGTAAATTTCTCTGCAGTGAACCACTTCATTGACCACCTTATGTCAAAACACCCGGAATGACTGCACATCTCGAGGGCTAAATAATTCCAAAATTTTGAAAAATCTGTGGAATTCCCCTTTAATGTATCACTGCCCGGGTCACTGTACTATCACAACAGCTGGCTTTCTAGCAACAAAACTCAAACACTAATACATTTTACGCCTTCGCATGACTTCATTTAGCAGACACACGTTACTGGAAGCTGTATATATCGAAAATAATGCTAATAAAAAGAGGATGTTTGTGTGGAGGCCCTGTGTGGGGTAGCTGCTCGACATGCCGACCACGGATTAACGTAAACTTTCCATCTTTGTGTTACTTTAACACGAAATCTGATGTGTTTGTTTATCATTTACACCACAAACGTAGCCGCGCCGCCGCGGAGGAGCCGCCGGCACGTCAATTTCACAACACGGACTATTTAATCCTCTGATGCAATAGGGCGCGGCGCACGTACACGGCCGCTCATTAGTAGGGCGGTCGCCCTTCGGCCTGTCGCCGTGGAGACGGCGGAGTGAGAGGCGCGCAGCGGGAGAGAAGTTACCGCTTCTGCTCCTTTTAACGGCAGGTAAGAAAAACGGACTTTGTAGTAAAAGTTTGTGTGGTTTTGTCGTCGCGGCCGTTTGTTCCTCGACTGCGGTTTGCGGTTCGTCTGAAAAGCGCGGTTTGCGTCCCGTCTCGGCCGGTTTTTACACGTCTGTGCCGTAACGACGTCGCTAGCCGAGCGGGCTAAGCTAACGGCCGTCGGCCGAGAGACCCGGATGTTACTTTGCGAGCGGCGACCTCCGGCTAAAAGGCCGTTATGCGAAATAAATACCGCCAATAAAGGTCAGTTTTCGGATGTTTCGTGCTGTTGGTTGTGCTTGTACGCGCCTCTTGTGTGGAGTGAGTGAGCTGTGAGGTGTAGGAGAGGATTAGCGGGCCGCTGGAGAGGTCAGCGTCTTGTTGGAATTTGTCCGTTCCACCTTAAATGCTGCAGCAGTTACATTCTAGCGCCTCGGGCGCCTTTTAAGGTGGAGCGGATAAATTCCTACAAGACGCTGGCTAACATAGCGAGTTGACGTTACATTCACCTTTTAAATAAACGTGGGCTGAATTTAAGCTTGATTAAAAGCGATACTGGCTTAAAATTTAGTGGTCAAGTCGTAAAATCCCGGAGCTCAAGCTCGCCCGCTTCTCGCTAGCTGCGTCAGCCGGGTTAGCCCTGGCGCTAAAGCAGAAATTAATCGATATAAATCATACAAACGGCTCTGAACGACAGTGACAGCTGGATTTCTGTTGAATGTATCTGGTCCTTTGCTATCGTGTTCGCTTCCTCTGCGTCTTAGACGCGAACTAAAACAGCCAGAGGAACTTGACCACCTTAGCTTAGCCTGTAGCCGGCTTACTGTGAGCTAGCCGGCCAACTACGTTCTCTGTTTTTGTACGTGGGTTTAAGTGTCACTGCGAATATTTGACAGTTGCTGCTTATTTGCTTCAAGAGGAAAGAAGAAAGGTCAAGTTTGATTTCTGACTGTTCTGATGTGTTGTTCTCCGGCCGGGCTAACAGCTTAGCTGATCACCTGACTGCGCTGGCCGGTCTGTTTCTGTATGTATAGCTTTCTTTGCTCATCTAAACCAAAGAAATAAACAAAATAGTGGCCATAAATCTCTGTGTTGAGATGTAGATACATATTCCTTAGGCTTTGCTGCTAATTCCGTAAAGGGTCGGCTCATCTGGATGAGCTGAGTCGTATATATGGAACTACGCCAGTCCTGCTGAGCTGTCATTTGACTCATCATAAACAGGGGTTTTATTATTTCAGGACATTCTGGGTTTTAACCTGTGCTGTAGGTGAGTTTGACATTTCCAGAGGCTTCTGATGGGAGCCTGAGCCTCCCTACCGTCAGTTCAGCTATAAATAACCCAGTACTGTAATGGCTACGGTCGTGTGTATTCACGTCTCATCAACAGTATGAAAGGACACACACACGTACACTCACTCACTCACTACAAGGGCACAAGGCCTCACTGTATGAATCTGTTTATTAATTAATTTATTTATTTATTTATCACTGCGGTTTACAAATGGCTGGTTACAGTTTATTTGGTTTGCTCTCCATGTCCACTCTGAAGACTCGGTACACAGTAAGGCTGCTGACATATGTTTGATATCAGTGAAATGACCACAAACATCACAGCTGAAAACGAAACTAAAATGAGGCGCATATGCAAATGGTTCCCTTTGGCGCATAGCTCAGACAGTAAAGTTCCTTATCAGGCTTCACTGGAGTCTCTTGAGCTTTACCCAAAACATGGCTGTCTCACCGAGTGACAGGCACGCCCACCAGTGACAGCTAAACAGCTCTCCTGTTCAGGGCGGCCGGACAGGAACGCTAGAGGAAGTGGATACTAGGGTATGGGGAAATGCATACTTCTGTGTCGACAATCAGGCTCTATACTTTGGCAAGCACACTCGAAACCATTTTATTCATTCTGTGTTTTAGGCACGTTAATTAGATCTGGTTTATCAGCTGTGTGTGTTGCTACACCAGTCTTGTGAAGAAGCAAATAGTTTATAGTAGGTGTGAAAATCACCATACAGTCAGCTGCAAATTTTGCCCCCAAAGGAAAATGTCACAATACTATGATATATTGATTGCTCGTTGTATTTGCGTGGCCTGTAGTGTTAGAAATGGTGCTGTGTGCAATATATACCACTATGCAATAGTTAGCTAAAGTCTTTATCTGATCAATAAGTGTATTTTCACCAGTAAGAACACCAGATATGATTAGAACAGATGTAAATAATCATGAACTTCTTATTGTGAAAGAAGTAGATCATATCTTGAGCTCCAGTTTGAGGAACAAAGTTAGGTTCCAGATTTCTCCTGGACGCCCCAGACATTGTATAAATGTATTCAGTTCCTTCAGCAGCAATCTTGATTTAGCTTAATGAAGTACTGAGCAGTCAAAGCAGGTATTAGATGAGAACTGTAAATAATACTGGGTTGTTTCCACAAGGAGGAGCTTGGAAAGGGTTAAATAAACACACTGATGTATGTTAAAGTCCTATGTACTCTATTAATACTGTTTAAATATTTCAAAAATAGTGTTTTGCTGAGCAAATAAAAGCTTCCTGGAAAAATAGTTTTTTTATTTAAGTCTAATAATACTTTAAATATAAAACTGCCTATTGGGCAGTTTTGTATGTGTGTCAGTAGGTCTACCATAAATTGTCTGTATGTTTTGATTAGACAAATGTCAGATGCTTCTGTTTTTAAATGTAAAAATGGTTAGCACCTAGTGGTAAGTTAAAAGGTTCAGATTGAATTGTGTAGTGGAGAGTTGTGTTGCATACCTCCCCTTGTGATGCTGATTAAGTCTGACTGTGTCAGAATGCTTAGCTTTACAAAATTAGTTGCCTTGATAAAACATATTGAATGTGTTTTGTGACACACAGTCCGCCTCCTGAGGGTTATCTTCCTGTGTGAGATAACACCAGAGTCTCGTGTCTGGAGAATCTAAAGAGGGCAGCTGGTCATGGCCCCATTGTGATGGAACGATAGTATTCTCACTGACAGTGCAGATACAGCATTCATTCTAAAGCCACTGGTGTTGTGTACTTTGCACAATGTTAATTCATGTTTATTTTTTTGTTATTTTCGTTTGAATGTTAAGTAGTTATATCCCAGTTCAGTCCAACAGATCTGGATTGATTCGAATCTGGACATATTTAAATGAATCCGGTATGTGTTATGCAACAGACCTTGCATCAGAATGTAGCTAAATTAGCTGCACATAATGTGTATAAACAAGTTTTACACTTGTCTTGAGCGGCATGCCACTAAATGCATGTGCAAAATGTTTTCCCACAATGCTTATCACTTGTAACTATGGCTTTGTAATGCCAGCAATTTCATGTATTGTGTATTACAACATTATTGGTGTTAATGAATGAATTAATATATATAAATATATTTGGGGAAAATGCTAATAGCATTTTAGCCTAATATTTACTTTTTAAAAAAAAAGAAAATGAATGAACATAACGATGAAGAATAAATAATGCTATGGGAGCGTTAACTCTGGAGTGCCGGTCAACAACAAAAATCTTTACTAACATGGACCACACATTAGAGAAACAACTTTCATGTATTTTTTATCTGTGCTACAAGACAGAACAGCTCTCCTAATGTAAAAGAAAGTGCCAGCCAGAGCAGGTACATATTTATAACTCGTCACGACCGCAAACTAAACCACGTCTGTGAAAGTGAAACTCGAGGGCAGAGCTAACAAGGTTTAAGGCCTTAGTGACTTGTTGTTATCATGTTTATACAAACAAAATATATATCTACTCAGACTCACTTATGTGTAGAATATCCATACATGTTTTATACATGTTTTTCATGTATTTCATCAGCACCTTTCCTGGCTCTTTATTACTCTTATTATTCCTTATTCTTATTCTATTTTTTGTATCCTGTTGTGTTTCTCTCAGTGTAATATGGTTCTTGTTACAATTCCTTGTATTTGTGACATACTTGGCGAATAAACAATTTTGATTCTGAAAAAAAAAATCTTTAAAACTTCATATGAAAACTATATCAAATTTGCATTAACATTTAAAGGTGGCTCTGTGAGAGAAACAGACGCTTCAGACATGAGTGTTTAAATGTTTTATTGTGTTTTTTATGTTAATTTATTCTCAGTAAGGCTATTCAAACATTCTAATCTTTCTTTTAATGCTGAAAACATTTTCTGCTAGAGACACTTAGACGATCAGACTGTCCTACCTGTAGTTTTAGCACAAACCTGAAATCGGCTTCTGATTCTATTCCAGCAGATACAATCAGGAGCTCACATTCAGCTTCCTATCAGCCAGTTTCTTATTTCCCGTTCCACCTTAAATGGTGCAGCAGCTGTGTTTTGGCACCTGTGTTGTAACGATAAGTGCTGAATCATTTAAAGGCTAAGCACCACTTATGGACACCCCTGTTGATTTTCACATTGTTTTAGATACTGAAAATATATAAACATTACTGAAAATAAAGTTTGCGGCTTAATTTGCTTTAAAATGGCTTTTGACATCACTGGTGAACAACAGTGAACAACACCGTGGTACAACAGCATTATGACTGACTTGGACTGTGACTGTAACAATAACAATATTACAATCTGAAATATTTTGCTATATTACCCATCCCTAATTATCACATTAGGGTACTACTTTTTACTTAGCAAAAGAAAAAATCACACTTTTCTCATTTTCCATCATATATCTACTAGAAACAGATTTTCTGTCCAGTACCATTAATTTTACTTCAGTCCTGGATATATGGAGATATTTGGAGTGCATTATTTAGTATCGTGACATTCTGGATCATTGACTTCTGTTACAATCTGATGAAAATTCTTGTATTTTTAATATCTCAGTTAGGGGTGTGCCATATCGTATGCATTAATAAAATTTAATTTTTATTTTGTTGCAGCAGTGTATTCGTAGTGTAAGAGTATCGTTATCACAAAAATACCATGAAATATCGTGATATTATTGTAGGGCCATATCGCCCACCCCTACTCTCTAGTCTTGTACACAGTGGAACACAGTAAAAAATAAATGAACAAATACAGAATTAAATGGCTTTAAATGTGGCTCAGCCAATCAGATTTCACAATCTGTTCTATGATTTGTATTTAACGATGTCAGTTTGTAACAACTTAACTAAGAATAACTGTAATGTGAAATATTATAGTGAAATTTAATAACCTGCGTGTCATTATTATGCAGACAGATTCTGGCAGAACTTGATAGGTTTACTGCCGTGTCAAGAAAACCAGCTTGTTTTTACAGAACAGTCACACTTAAATTACACTGCAGCTGAGTGGTAAAACCCCTGAAGTGACTCATTTATCCAAATCGGTGTTAAACTGCAGGGAAACCCATGCTAAGCTAATGGCAGAGCAAAATCCTTACTTGGATCAATCGTTTTAGCTCTTTAAGATCAATGTTTGTTGGCCTGACACTGGAGCTCCTCTGAAGCTCTGAAACAACAAGAAAGTGTGTAGAATAGTGATTTCCACTGTTATACCATAAATTGTATGTCTTGTACACTGAACAGTTTTTAAAAATTTCCCCATTTCCCCATTTCTTTTGGGTTTTTGTTCTTTCAGGTGATTCCTGTAGCCAGCTGTCCTCCAACATGAAGTTCTCTGACTGAAACAGAGCACGCTCTGTGTTCACCTCCAAGCTGCCAGCTACCAGCTGCCCTAACCATGCCTGAAGATTAGAGCACCTCTCCCTGCTAATAAGCATAAAAAAAATAAAAAACACATGCACCTTCATGTAGGCCCCCCCTTCTCCGTCCAACTGGAGTGAGTCCTCTCCCCTTCAGGCCTCCTTCCGCCCCCCCCTCCCTCTCGAATCGACCCGAGAGAATGTCTTTGCACTTAAGAATGGCTCCCACCTAGAGTTCCATGCGTCCAGTCAGCGGAGAGTCGTCCGGTCCTGCCCCCCCTGAGAGCGTATTGCGGCCCTACCCCGTGCTGGGCTCGCTGCCCCCCTCGGAGATGTCCCTCCTGCAGTCTCTGGGCCCAGTGCAGAGCTGGCTGGGCCAGGAGCTGGAGAAATGTGGCATAGACGCAATGATCTACACCCGTTACGTCCTGAGCCTCTTGCTGCATGACAGCTACGACTACGACCTGCAGGACCAGGTATTAAAGCTTTTCTATGATGAGTTTAGTGTTGATTTTGAAACGAGCCGATTTTTTGAAACTTCTGTAACTCCAGGGTTAAATGGGATCGAATGCTCTTCTGGTTTTATCTTTCCTTTAGTGTGTTGTAGTGTTTTGTGCATGTAAACTTCTAAAGCCTAAAGTACATGCCAGAGGGAGAAACACAGACCTTATTACACCTCCTGCAGGCAAGCATGGCGCCCTCACACAACACACGAAGAGCTAAACCAGTAAAAACTGACTACTCTGCTCCAGTCTAGCTTACAAAGGTGCATCTACTCTGATGCAAACTGATACAGCAGAGCCAACACCATTGTAAGAACAACCACAGTACATTCTCAGCACTGCAGTGACACTGTTGTGGTGGTGGTGTGTTAGTGTGTGTTGTGCTGGTGTGACTGACCATACAGGAACTCCACTTACAGACTGTAGTTCATCTGATTCTCTGTATTCTTTATTGCTCTGTTCTTTAATGATCAGGACCCCCACAGGACCACCACAGAGCAGATACTATTAGGGAGGCGGTCATTCTCAGCGCTGCAGTGACACTGACGTGGTGGTGGTGTGTTAGTAGTGTGTGTTGTGCTGGTGTGAGTGGATCAGACACAGCAGTGCTGCTGTTGGAGTGTTTAAACACTGTGTCCACTCACTGTCCACTCTATTAGACACACCTACTACTTGCTGGTCCACCTTGTAGATGTAGAGTCAGAAACAGTAGCTCATCTGCTGCTGCTCAGTTTGTGTTTCTCTAGTCCTTCATCAGTGGTGTCTGGATAGTTTTGGTTGGTGGATTCTCAGTCCAGCAGAGACACTGAGGTGTTTAAACACTCCAGCAGCAGCACTGCTGTGTCTGATCCACTCACACCAGCACAACACACACTACTAACACACCACCACCACGTCAGTGTCACTGCAGCGCTGAGAATGACCGCCTCCCTAATAGTATCTGCTCTGTGGTGGTCCTGTGGGGGTCCTGATCATTAAAGAACAGAGTAATAAAGTATACAGAGAATCAGATGAACTACAATCTGTAAGTGGAGCTCCTGTATGGTCAGTGGAGCTGAGCATACTTTAAATGAACAATAATAAATAACTAATTTCTCTCTAAGTGCAAAGAAAAGTTATTTAAAAAGTTGACTTATTTTAATTTGGTGTGGTTCTGCACTGTAATTAAACTGACATGTTGTTGTTAATGAATTTGTGGTTCTGTGTTATTGGTTTATTGGTGTCCTGAAGAGTCACTAACTGTTCCAGAGTGTAACTGTAACTCAAATGAAGTTCAGATGTTCATCTCGCTGTTTACACTTCAAAGATGGAGTCAGATTAGCTTAGGTTAATGCTCAAACTGCACCGGCTTACAGGAAGATCTCTGAGCTCCTTCCAAAACCACAAAAATAGATGCTCTGGCCAGTTGAGTTGACCTGCGTTGCTGCACCTTCCTTACATTCATATAATATTAAATAAATGAGATTGTATTGGTGAATTAATGCATCCGAGTGTCTTGACCTGAAGAGGAGCTGAGATTGAGGTCATGGTTACAGTGTTTCTGCTTATATAGGATGCAGAAAATAAGAAGGTTAATAAACTTGCAGTGCAAGCAACTGCTGCGAAACTGTGAATTTAGGCCAACTTTACTGTATTAGTCCTTGTTAAATTGGCGGTGTGGTTGAAAAGACCTTGAGTTTTCTGATCTTATCTACACAGGAGAACGACATCTTCCTGGGTTGGGAAAAGGGAGCAGGGAAGAAATGGGGGAAGAGCAGGAGGAAGGGCGGGACGGACCTCAGTTTGGAGGAGATGAAGAAGCAAGCCGCTGTACAATGCCTGCGTTCCGCCTCAGACGAAGTAAGAGTTTACGTTTCTTTACAATAAACTATTAATCAGAGGTGCCGTGGTTCAGCATTGTGTTTGTTGACCATAACGCAGCTCCGAATTATTCTTAGTTCAGCAATACAACTTAAAGATATAAATATGCCTTTTATTGCTGTGGGTCGTTAACCCCCTGAGGTCGACAGATGCGGGAGCGCATCAAGTGCAGCATTTGTCGGCGTTTCTGTTAATATATTTGCGATAACACGGCGCAGAAATACAGTTCAAACATTTCCTGAATCAAGAGAGTCCGTCCTTTCATTACACCCAATCCTTAGTCTGTACGTCACTTACGTCCGGAGTTATGAGCCTATCAAAAATGAGCAATCCAGTCTGCCTCTCTTGTCTGATTGGTGGATTTGTGTGTCTGTCAGCAGTCTCTCATCTGTAATTGGCGGATTTGTGTGTCTGTAATTTGTTTTGTGTGAAGCTGACCAACGGGCTTTCAGGAAATCGCTAAACAACCATAGAACAAACAGAACCACAGAACAAATAAAAAAAAAAATGGTGTATATAGTTAGCATGTTAAAGTAAGCATTTTCTAATGAACCGACAATGGACTTTTATACAGTAAACATTTACTAATGAACAGTGATATTTTTTATTTTTTTATTTATTTTTTTATAATCCATTTCAAGCCCCTAAATAGTTTGTCCACATAAGTAAAATATATTTTTTACAAGATATATGAAGTTTTTCAGTTTTCGGACCAGATTATCTCTTCATACTTCCTCCAGGTCACTTATTTCCTTATTATGGAGACATTCTGAATATTTTGATATACAATATGTGGGTATTATGTTACATTCTAGTGCCTTTAAAGGCAAAATTAAGAAAATATTGAAAAATCGAGACAATGCCCTTAGACCCCATAGGGTTAAATAGCATGCTGTAAATGCTTCCTCAATTGTCTGTTCAAAATCTGTGAAGCATTATCAGTAGGTTCATTTGTTGGTTCAGCTAGTATTGAAGTTCAAATAAAGTTAATGGAACAAAAAAATTATCTTGCTGCGTTTAGTTAGCAGAGATTAACAGTTACGTTTATCCTGACAGTGTAATTTGAAAAGGTCTATTAAGAAATGTTTTTTGATTTATTTTTGAAAGTGCCCAGAAACAACAAAACCTGTTAAACAGGGCAATCAAAAGTAGAAAACCTTTCTTGAGTATTAAGGACAGCCTGCGTTGGCGCTTTGGCAGGAATTTGTAAAACAACAACATACAAATTATTAACAGTACACAATCCATGTCACAATATTTAGTTGTTTTTAGATATTTGAAAAGCCACAGTGTAAAAGCACAAAACACCCCAAAACTACAATGTCTACAATGACTTTTCCTGTGATTTACCAACTGTGTTGCACTAACATCAGTTTTACAGAACCAATTATGCTGTGCTTGCTTTGAAACCTACAGCGGGTCTGTGTCCAAGTTCTCAAAATAACTATGATATGCTCAGAAAGGCGTATTGACATTATTTCTCACTTTTATAATAAAAGATCTTTATGCCCAGCCCAGTGGTACATATTTACAGGTAAGTGAGAAACGTGTATATTAGGAGCAATGTGTTGTGTTCAGGCTAATTCAGAAGAAAGCATTGTTTATGTAGTTGGGATGGCAGCAGTAATATTATTTAGGGGAGGGTCTGAGCGATGAGAAGGAGAATACGAAGAAGTCCTCTTGGGACTTTTCACTGCTCCATTTCAGTACATAGTCACACATCCTGCCTGTCAGCTGCTCAATATCATCACAATGCCTAATGCACCAGGAAAGGGCCACAGGAGAAACTTTTTTTACTGGCATGGTAAGAAACGTTTTGTTTGCTAACAGAACTTTGTTTGGTTTTGTTTTAAAGCTTCTAGAAGTGTTGGTAAGGTATCATTTGGTATGCGTCTGACCCAGTTTGAGATTGACACGATTGTCCCAAAATAGACAAGCTTAAAAAACAGGGTTTATTTACAACACAGTTCACTTTACTGGGTTTCTAAAACTGTTTTGTATGACAAACTAGTGTTGTATTAGACCAGATTAGACACTGATTTTGCTGAGTTTTCAGTGTTACATTGACAGGCCTATATTTTAATCTCTTGCTTTCTTGTGTCTAAAATTAACATGGGCATGGTTGAGCATGCTCTTGCTTTTAATAACTGTTCCTGGCTCTTAGATCTAGCCTGTTACACACTTCTCTTTTACACTGAAGTCAGGAGATCTGTTTGAGTTATACTAAATAATTTTACTGAACAAGCAATTTACTAATTTGTTGTTCTGTGAATTTTTCTTTCTCAGAACTCTGGAATCGAAAGCTTGGTTGAGGAGCTTTGCTCCAAACTCAAAGACATTCAGAATAAACAAAAAGGTTTGTTGCTCTTTCTCTTCCTCTGCTGGTATTGCCTAATATGTCCATAAGTCACAAAGACTATGTTGTGCATTCAGTAACCTTGCTTGACTACACTGCTGTGATCGTTCTTACAGAAAAAGAAAAGCAAGCAACTAAGAAGTCTGATGGATCTCGGTCTCCTGAATTAGCTGAATCACCTTCTTCAAAAGACCAGGTGGAAATGTAAGGGATTGCTTTAATCTGTTTTATGAGCTGGTTCTGTTCCGTGGTAGCCATGCGTAAGTTTGTGTTTATACTTAATTTAAGTGAAGTATATTTATAGATCATACAATGACTAGCATATTTCTTCATTCTTTTAAAAGGTACTATGAAGCCTTTCCACCACTCTCGGAGAAACCCGTTTGTCTTCAGGAGATAATGACAGTGTGGAACAAGGCTAAAGCATGCACATATTCCAGCTCGTCCTCATCTGCTGCCCCTCAGACAAGCACAGACACATCCTCCCCAAAAGACTGCACCAGCGAAGGCGAAGTCTTCAAGGAAAAAACACCTGATGCACTGAGCACGACAACTAACGAGAAGGCCCAGCAACGGCGCAACAAGAAAGAAAAAGAGAACCGATACCATGGGGGTGCAAGTGGGGTGTCAGATGATCAGACTGCTTCCCAGAACAAGAGGCAGGCCAGAAACCGATCTGATCTGGGGCATCGTCCCCGATCCTGGTCTTCTGGCTCCAGCGAAGGTGGCTCAAGCTCCAGTGGTAACCAAGGTGACACAAAAACCTCTAATAGCAAAGGAGTCCGGATTAGGCACAAGTCTCGGGAGGTCGGCAGCAAAAGCAAAAAGGGGCGCAACAGTGGGCAAGTCAAACTGGCCCTTAAGGCTATTGACAAAGAAGACCGTAGAAACACAGGTAGCAGTTGCAGTGTCATCGAAGGCCCTTCGAAGCAACAGCAGCACTACATGAAAAAAGGCAAGAGGCCGTTGAGGGAGATTCGTAAAGATCCCAGCTGGTCTGAGGCGAAGGAGTCTGGAGGTGAGGCTAGTAACAATAAGGAATATATGGAAGAACCCCTTTGGTACACTGAGCCCATCTCCGAGTATTTTGTCCCATTCAGCCAGAGTAAGCTTGAGACAAAGTACAGAAGCAAACCAGACTCCCCCAATGACCTGGCTTCGTCCATTGATATGGACTGTCTGTCAGAGAGAGTTCAAGGGATCTGCATTGCCAACTCTTTGTTTCAAAGGACATACCTTACAGCAGGTACTTTTGTGGATGGGCACTTTGTTGAAGTGTCTGGTGAAGGAAACGAGGAGGCCACTGAACTGAATGGGACCTCAAACTGCCCTCCTCCTGAGGATGGTCAAGATTTAGATGACGAGCATCTGTCCGAATTCACTCACTTCTATGAAGTTGATATATATCAATCCATATTGGATCCTAGTGCCTCAGATGCAGTACACGAGAGCCGAATCTTAAACATGATTCGGCAAAAGAGCAGCGAGCCGAGAGATGCTGAGACAGGGTGTCACATAGTTTTAGATGGCCTTGAGCTGCAAGGGGAAAGTGCAATAACGGTGGATTCTCTGGGAGCTTTGGGAGCTGACGTAACCCTTACGCAGGATATGGAAAACATAGCTCACGTGTGGGAGTGCTGCTCATCTTCTAGTTCTGAGGATTTGGAAGGAGAAAGCTGCACAGGTGACTCTCCGGTTAGACTTTCCCCAGTGTTGGGCAGTGTGCCGTTTAATATTAGCAGGCTTCCTGGGGCTCTCGGGGAACCTCATCCTCAAGAAGCCAGTGGAAGCACGTCTGCCCTGAACTCCTGCTTCTCTCTCTTTGAGCTGCAGTGCGATAGATCTGCTTTCCCCTTTCCCTGCGACTCGCTTACACCGAGTCGCGACAACGTAGATTCAAGTAGCTGTCTAGATCCCCTCGGAAACAAACAGTCCCGTTTGCTAATTTGGACCAAAAACAGTGCCTTTGATGAAACTGAACACTGCTCAAACCTGTCGACAAGGACCTGCAGTCCATGGTCCCACTCTGAGGAGACGCGCTCAGACAGCGAGCAAATCGGTGCTCAGATGGATGAGTCGGCTCAGTTCGGCAGCGGAGAGGTCAGCTGTATAATTCCTCCAATCCCAGCCTCGTACCTGGAGGAAGAAATTCTTGATTTTTTGCAGGAGAACCCAAGTCACCAGCAAGACGAAATGAGTGTAGGCACAGTGTCCAACCAGACCTTCAACAAGGTGTCTAAACTGGAGTCTGTTTGTGGAATAGCATTAGAGCAGGATGAGAGCAAGCAGTACAACACTGCTTTGTTTTCAGATGATGCAAACCAACAAAGTGATGACTACAGCTCAGGAATAATAAAAGACATTTGGATGGCTATCGGAGACAGAGATTGTGTATTAGCGCTTGGAGTAGAGAAAGCAGGTGAGAACTTGTTTTCAGAGGAGACCCCCAGCTACCAGTGCTGCTGTCTCGATGGTGAGGTAAAGGGTGAGCCTGCCCAGAAGAAGGCTGTGCAGCGGTCAGAGTACCACCTGTGGGAGAGTCAGAAAGAGGACCAAGGACTGGCCAAAAACAAAGCCTCCAAGATCGACGGAGGAGATTACACAACTCCTGCTAGACCTTGGGATGTTCATTCAGAGAAGGACAGCACATCATTTATTCTCGGAGGTGTGTATGGCGAGCTAAAGACCCTAAGCAACGACAAAGAATGGACTGTGGTTCCGCCTGGCGACACTTGCGGCAGCTTGTTGCAATGTGCAGCGGCTTCCTCCTCCGATGTGGTAACCATTGCAGGAACAGATGTGTTCATGAACACAGGCAGTTGCTTTGCTCCTGGCCATAAGCCACTCTGGAGACCTTTGGTGTCCTTTGGACAGAACGATCAGGCGGCCAAAGGTGCCGGGGAGGGGCTGAATAAGGGATTTTCTGTTATCTTCCATGAAGATTTACTCGGATCCTGCGGAGGCTACTGTGGAGAGGAGCAAGGACTGGATTACCCCTTTTCCTCCTTGGATCTGAATAACCCCTTTTCCCAAGTCCTGCATGTGGAATGCTCCTTTGAACCTGAAGACATGGCTTCGTTCAGCCCAGGGTTCAAGCCGAAGTCTATATTGTGCTCGGAGTCGGACAATGAGCCCTTCTGTCCACGGTTGTACGGCATCAACCATACTCAGTATCGGGCCATCCGCATATCCCCGAGGACTCACTTTCGGCCCATATCTGCCTCTGAACTGTCTCCAGGTTGGTGCAGCGTGTCAGACGCAGAGTCTGAAAAAGAGGAAACGAGTCTTCCCATTCCTGGTCAGACGGACCTGTTTGACGATCCACAGGCAGACCTTAAACCCCTGGAGGAGGACGCAGAGTGCGAGGGCCCTTACTATGGGAAATCTGAACTGGAATCTGGTAAATTCTTGCCCAGATTAAAGAAGTCTGGCATGGAGAAGAGTGCCCAGACTTCACTGGATTCACAGGAAGGTGGGGGCATGTCCCTGCCAGCTGCAGAACAGGAGATTTGCTTAGACTGTGAAATTGCAGGCACGTCTGCAGCGGTGTCCGAGGCGAGCTCTCGTGTGGAAATGCCGGCGGATACGCTTCAGAAAGAGGAGTCCTGCGTAGAACAGGAGGCTTGCAGGTGTGTTGGGACGGGCCAGGTTCCAGATCTCGGAAAATCATATGATATGGTTCAAGATTTGCATGAGGTAAGTACACAAATGGTTTGTTTGAGTGCTGACAGATAAAAGTCTTTATGAATTTCCAAAATAGTGTATGTTTAGGGATGCAACGGTACTTGCATGACACTTATGGGGTGTTCTTTAACTACAATAATTTGCTACCGGTCTTGTCAAATGAACAGAGAGTCTAGAATAAAGATTAGAAAGAGCACTCAAATCTTAATTAATCTTAAGCTTAACTAACTGTTTATATATTGTTATGCTTTGTTATTGATCTCCACCTACTCTGGCTCTGATTTAGATCCATTGTGTTAAGGTAGAAGAGGAGTCAGGGTTGCCCTAGTCTCGCATTGCCAGACTCTCTATGTAGAGTCTGCTGCCTTTTGCCACTTAACTGTACCAATAAACTAAATTCAGCTGGCAAACAGAACAACCAATCACAAGTTACAGCATTAATCAGTTCCTCAGGAAACACAGTGGAGCGTCTGTTCTCTAGGCTGAACTTGCCTGGAACAATAAAACTTTGATTCAACACTCAAAACCATACATTGAAGTGCAGATAGCCAATCAGAATGCAACTGGCAAAGTGCTGACAGGTGAACACATTACAAATATCAGACTCTTCACCTGTGAGTAGGTTCAGAGACTGATACTAGGTTTGGTTCTACATTTTATGATAACCAGGCTTTTACCTCTCTTATAGGCTTCTCAGGATTTTTGAAATTTTATGAATGCCCTCCTCTAACTATTCATGGATATGGTAAATCTTACAGAAATAATCAAACCCTATACCTAATACATAAATGTACTATTAAGGGAACTGATATCTATAGCAGAGATGGACCAATTAGCATTTTGGGCTATATGCTGCGGTAGGCTACATGCAATTATAACTTCAAGCAAGTCAAGAAACATGGTTGAAACGTGGTTATCTAGCACTATCTCGCTGTGATTCCTTTAGCTCTGGCTGTTTCTGCTGCTGTTCTGTTCGTACCAGTCAGATCTGGTCTGCACGCTGCTCTGCTGTTTGCTGATACTCACTGTATTTAGCTGCGTGGTGTATTCGAGTGCCGTATCAGATTAGCTATGTCTTGGTTAAATTTTCCAAAATGCCCTGGGTGAGTCTATCACATGGCAAGAAACTGCCAGACATACGACATGTTTTCTATCAGTACATGCAGTGAACGTTATAAACTGTTTTCGTGAGGCCGCTGCTTTAGTCAGTTTGTCGAAATTGAAACGGTATGTATTTCCACCTAGTGGTTCAGCTACGAATTGCAGGGACCTGCCAGAGGGGTTGTCAAGGAGGGCTCCTCTTCCTGGATGAAACCCTAGCTGAAAATACAGAAATTAGGCTAATTTAACACCATTGATCGGCTCTCGGAATCATCATATTTTGATTAGAAATCAGCTGATACTAATACATAGCCAATCTATCCTTCCATCTCTATTGGGTGGTATTCTTTGGGTTACGTCAAGGCCATGACAGACTAACTTTTACACGCAGCCAAGCTGGATTAACATGAGCTAGTCTACGCAAATCTTTCACTTGGAGCACTACGAAAGTTTCCAACTGTCCTGTGAGGGCTTGAGAAACAAGGCACAGAACAACAGGTTAAGCTTTGATGTTGCATCATGCTGTCCAGGGAGACCTATCCTTCATCCTCCCCAAGACTTTTGGAACATTCCAGGTCTTGTCCAAGCCAGTTCACTTACTTGCAAGATAGAGGTTGCTTCCTTATCGTGTACTTCCTTATTATAAATGTATTAATTCGAAGCTGTATTGCAGTAGTTTTTCAGTATTGCAATTCTGTCAACAAAAGGTAGTTACTGGTGAAGTGCTAAAGCTTGCTTTTTTAACAGCCAGTAGGATTAATGCTAATCAGCTTAGCCTACTTCTTGGCTGGCCAGCCCTGCTACCTGCAGTCCTGGAGACTCTTTGCTCTGCTTAGTTTTGCTCTTTCCCTGCTGTAACACATCTCAAGTCCCATCATTAACTAATTATATAATAGATGTATTAGGGTAGGAGGAAAGAAAACAGAAGAGTGCATTGCAGGTGATAGAGTTCGTAGACTGGAGTTGGGAAAGCGGTGATGTAACACACCTGTAACCTGATCCAGTTAATCAAGGCCCTTCAGTAACAGTTCGGTGATAGAGCCAAGTGTGTTGGAATTAGGCTCTGCGGGGTGGTAAATTTCCAGGGGTAGGTTTATGTTGCCCTGACCTGCATGATGGCATACTTGTGTTTCCTTACCTGTGGTCTTCTCCAGTCTTGTTTGTCGCAGATCCCAGAAATATGAGTTATTACTTTGTTTGGCTTTAGAATGAAAACTATGGTTGGTTATCTTTCTTTTTAGCTATATATAGCCCCTTACAGAAGTTATGAAGGTTCCATCCGCAGGCATGCATAACAGATTGAGGGTGCTACAAAGTTTGAACACGGTGTGAACAGAGCAAGTATTTTTAAGTGTTTTCTATTATGGCCTATTTCATGTCCGAAGCAGTGCAGTGTATTCTGGGGCTGTTTTTTCTTGTAGAATTGTACATTCATGTTGGTGTAATCCTTCACCCCTCCAAGGCATCAGATGACAGAGCTAACCTGAGCTAATATAGTAATGGAAAGGCCTGTATTATGACATTGGGGATCCCCCCAAGCCAAGGTGGAGAGGATAGGTTCTGAGAATTCATGGGTATTCCAGGAACAGGGTTGGGAGCCTGTCACATCAGAGTGATTGACTGCATATAAGAAGTACCACTACTGTTTATGAGTGCTGGAAACGTTGCTGAGAGGCAGAACACAATTTGAGAAGGGGAAAAAAACTAAGTAGTGATGGTGGTATTGCTGTAACCCTCTGGCAGTAGGCTTGACTGACTGAAGTAAAGATTAAGATGCTTTATTGTCATTGTAGTTGTACAATGAAACTTGTAAAATATCTTGAAAAGAGCCATCCTAGCTCCTCTGCTGTTACCTTATTGCACTGCAAGGATGTTTTCATTAGTCATAGGTGATGTAGATTCCAAATCAGATTTTTTAATGTGTTTGTGAAGGAAGTACCGTTCCATTTCCCAGTGTAGTAGATTTGTACCTTACCATGTGAATGCATCATCAGACCTCGTCATCTCCTCCAGCATGTGATCGAGGTCATTTTGTCTTTACATAGTATTTTGCCACTGTCTCAGCAGGGTCAGCAGACAGAGCTACGTGTTTAAACGCCACACATGATGGTACAACATAGTCTATTGTTACCAGGCACATAGTGGTGCGGTTTGGCTCAGAGACAGGGAAGTGCTTTTCCAATGCCGCTAATATGTATGTTAGGAATCTTACTTGATTTAAAAAGTCTTTATAGATGATTACGTTCATTACAATTAGTTTAATCCCCAAGTACTTTGCATGTACAGACTGTGTGTGTGTGTTTGCAGTTTCCAATAGATATTATTGATTTTACAATTTCCAAGGATTATACTGTTTATTTTCATATGATACCTGGTACACAGTCGACTGGCTCACTATCCCACATAGGAAACTGTACTAGCTTGTGTATTGTAAGCTTTTGTGAAGCTGAACGTTGAATTCTGGGGAAACTGTTGGCAGGTACCTAAGCCTGACCGATATATGGCCCAATCTTGACAACCCATACATTCATCAGTACCGTCGTCTCCAAACAGTAGGGCAAAATCTCAGATTGCTGTGCCAGTTAGGGTCCCAAAATAAGAGACCACTTTATTATACCTCGACCACAGTGCAGGCTGAACTGATGAGTCTGTACACAAATCACCATCATATCAAATTGGCACATACATTAAATAAAACATAGCAAAAAACAAGGAATTAACAGAAACTGGCCTACAAATAATTTTCTGCAGGCTATATTTATAATATTAAAAGCTTTGAGTGTTCACTGTTTGAGTACACAGTGGAAAGTCTAGAACAATGGGTCTGTCTCAAATCCTAGTGAGTGTCTACATGGACAGCATTTTACGTTAAAGCGTGCTTAAGGCTCATTTATTCTCCCTCTACGTACGGAAATGTCTGTGTGCGTTTTGAGAGATATAACCGTCACTGTCCACGTACTGCGTCAGCTCCGTTTACATGGTTGTTGAGCAACACTTCCAGTAGAGAGCAGTTCGGAGTAAATCAAACATGGCGGCGGTGGATGAGCTCGTAGTTCTGTATTTACTTTACGAAAAACAACGGTCTGTTTTCGCGCCGCTGCAAAGTTAAATCATGGTTAAAATTTCTAACCAACTCGCAACCAATCTTTAAAAAGTCCTGCCATTTCTTCTTCGTCGTGTTTGCATGGAAGTTGTCGCATCTTGCGCTGCCCCAATAGTCTGCAGCAGTATTGCTCCGTCCCTCCGCATCCATAAGCTTTCCGGAAACGTGCAAGTTACGCACAAAATGAACGCAGAGTACGGACAGAAAGCTCCATGCGTATCTGTATTCGTATTTAACGTTGAGTAAAATTGAGCCTATAGATACCTTAAACATGCTGTCTACTGAAGAACCTTATTTTGGTCTGAAACATCGAACATTTCAGCCGCTGGTGTTTTAACTTGTTTCTTGTTGTACAGCCACACAAATCAGTATTTTATTTGCAATATTGTAACCATTTTGCAGTTTTATACTCGAGCCATTAGCATTTATGCTAGCGGATTTTTACGCCTCGGTCTATTGGATAGCCGGCCGGTAGTTTAGCAACTAGCTAAAACTGTGGTCGTGCGCAGTGGAAGGGAGCAAGCCGTGACTCTAGACTAGAGCATCTCAATCTGTCTTATGAGGAGAGATGTTAGAACACTGCCTACCTAGTAGAACCTAGTGCCTACTTAGACAGCTCACTTAGTTTAGAGACAGACCAAATATTTATTAGTTATCAGAAATATTAGCTTTTTCACAGTGGTGTCCCTATTGGTCATACATTTTTTCATATATGGCTAGGACAAAATGCTCTTGTTATAAAACTTCTTTACATTAACTTACAGTAAAAGTAATTTTGGAACATTTCTATTGGTCCATTTATCAAGGAAGTTTCACAACTGATGATACAGAAAAATCTAAATTTACAAAAATGGAGGTGCTTGTTTTTCTTACGACAGTGATGATATACAAGTGGTTATACACAGTGTAGAACTCAAATAGATATTTGAATTATGACTTGCAGGCATACAGCTTTAGTAAGACTGAAGATGTCCAAAGATGGCAAAGCAGCGATTAGAAGCTCTGCTGTAGTGATGGGACACGCCCTGTGTATGATGCAACCTCTCCTTTATAGCTGCATTCCTTTCCTAATCTATGCGCAAAGCTTTTATCCTAAACATCTTTGGAATGTTCTTTGCTGGTATCATACAAATCTAAATTCTTGATCAGTGGCCCTCGCAATGATGTCAAGGATGTGAAGAAGTGATAGTCTGTCTAAAACGCCTGTACACACCAAAATTTAACTGCTACTTAATCCCAAGTGAGTCCATGTTGGAATATTAGTATTAACAGATTATTTTATTCAGTGTTCATTATTCAGATTTTTCTCAGCCTGACTGTTAGGGATGCTTTTGATTTCTGATATTTGTCATGTCTGTAAGCGCCATTATGAACACAATTGTTAACTATAGAAACTGAATTAACATTATTGGGAAATGCATGTTTTATTTGTATACAGAGTGAAATTCAGTACAGTGAATAAAATGGAGATGTCTTAGTGTAGAAACCCAACCGTGCCCCAGTGTGATGCTGTTCCAGAGTACAAATACAAACACATCACCAAATTTTAGTTTTAAATAATTGGTCAATAAACGTCTGTGCTGTGCAGATCATTTCATTATAACTGATGTGGTAATCTTTATGTCTCTCATCTGCTTCTCCTTCATTAGTTTCCCCTGTTGGATTTTGGAGAGCAGAGCATGAGGAGTAGCCAGCAGGAGGAGTGCTGGTGGCAGAACACGCTCTGCTCCTCCATGTTTTCAGGGTCTCAGTGCACAGGTAAGAATACGAAACAGCTAAACCTGGATAAGCTTTATCTGGGTCTGTGTCTGATTAATGGCTTTGATCTTCAGACTGGCAGTTATAATTATAAAGTGATTATAATCCAGTATGAATCTGCAGTGTGTGTAGTGTTTACAGTCTGACAGTAATAACTGTGGAGTGATTATAATCCAGTATGAATCTGCAGTGTGTCTAGTGTTTACAGTCTGACAATAATAACTGTGGAGTGATTTTAATCCAGTATGAATCTGCTGTGTGTGTAGTGTTTACAGTCTGACAGTAATAACTGTGGAGTGATTATAATCCAGTATGAATCTGCAGTGTGTGTAGTGTTTACAGTCTGACAGTAATAACTGTGGAGTGATTTTAATCCAGTATGAATCTGCTGTGTGTGTAGTGTTTACAGTCTGACAGTAATAACTGTGGAGTGTTTTTAATCCAGTATGAATCTGATGTGTGTGTAGTGTTTACAGTCTGACAGTAATAACTGTGGAGTGATTTTAATCCAGTATGAATCTGCAGTGTGTGTAGTGTTTACAGTCTGACAGTAATAACTGTGGAGTGATTATAATCCAGTATGAATCTGCAGTGTGTGTAGTGTTTACAGTCTGACAGTAATAACTGTGAAGTGATTTTAATCCAGTATGAATCTGCAGTGTGTGTAGTGTTTACAGTCTGACAGTAATAACTGTGGAGTGATTTTAATCCAGTATGAATCTGCAGTGTGTGTAGTGTTTACAGTCTGACAGTAATAACTGTGGAGTGATTTTAATCCAGTATGAATCTGCTGTGTGTGTAGTGTTTACAGTCTGACAGTAATAACTGTGGAGTGATTATAATCCAGTATGAATCTGCAGTGTGTGTAGTGTTTACAGTCTGACAGTAATAACTGTGGAGTGATTTTAATCCAGTATGAATCTGATGTGTGTGTAGTGTTTACAGTCTGACAGTAATAACTGTGGAGTGTTTTTAATCCAGTATGAATCTGCAGTGTGTGTAGTGTTTACAGTCTGACAGTAATAACTGTGGAGTGATTTTAATCCAGTATGAATCTGCTGTGTGTGTAGTGTTTACAGTCTGACAGTAATAACTGTGGAGTGATTTTAATCCAGTATGAATCTGCAGTGTGTGTAGTGTTTACAGTCTGACAGTAATAACTGTGGAGTGATTTTAATCCAGTATGAATCTGATGTGTGTGTGTAGTGTTTACAGTCTGACAGTAATAACTGTGGAGTGATTATAATCCAGTATGAATCTGCTGTGTGTGTAGTGTTTACAGTCTGACAGTAATAACTGTGGAGTGATTTTAATCCAGTATGAATCTGATGTGTGTGTAGTGTTTACAGTCTGACAGTAATAACTGTGGAGTGATTTTAATCCAGTATGAATCTGCAGTGTGTGTAGTGTTTACAGTCTGACAGTAATAACTGTGGAGTGATTTTAATCCAGTATGAATCTGATGTGTGTGTGTAGTGTTTACAGTCTGACAGTAATAACTGTGGAGTGATTTTAATCCAGTATGAATCTGATGTGTGTGTAGTGGTATATACAGTATATAATAATCAGAGATTAATGCATATATTCTTTCTCCAGGAAGCAGTAACATATGACTTTGCTGCGCGACACAGAGGCACGGCATCGCAGCACCGAGCTGAAACGCTTCAGCCGTTTGCTTTCTCCTCCTCTGCATCCAGTTTTCCACATGAACCTGGAGCAGCAGGAGGAGGAGAAGGAGGAGGAGGAGCAGGGCCTTCATCAGAACAGCAGACCCCTGCGCCCACAGCATCCAGAGAGAGGCCTCCTCAGCCGACCTAAACCCCCCCCCCCCATCCCCGCCAAACCCTTTTTGATACTCGTTGAGTTTGAGTTCACCTCAGCCCTCCGTCAGCACCATCAACCAAAAACGAACTAGAGGAGCGGGGGGGCGGCGGGGGTGGGGCGGGGCTGCCTACTGATGTTCTACCCGAGGGCATTTACTCTAGATTTGTTTGAAGTCTGTGTATTCCAACGTTAATCAGTTTTGATGACACAAACAGTCAGTTAGGTGATAAGAATGATCTTTAGTTGACAGTCAGGTGATAACAGTGATCTTTTACTTGAACCCCATGTAAGGTTTTTTCTTGCTAATCCTACTTTTTCTTTTCTTTTCTTTTTTTCGTTTGATCTAGGATAACTAGAGCTGTGTGGTGTCCCACCGATTGTGCATGTGGCTGTCACGCTAGTTCTCACTCCTAACAGTGTAACTGCTCTAACCGTAACATCCACGGAAAACAAGTGCGCCAAAAAAAAAAAAAAAAAAGAGCCCCACGAACCTCATCCTCTCGTTTTCGCCTTGCGAGGCGGCTCCTTTGCTTTTCCCCGTAGGCTTTTGTTCAAACGGCGCTTATACGGCGGCGTCGCTGGTGTCTTTTCCATCACAGTGACCCTTCGGGCGCGGCCGGTTCGTCCAATGAAATCTTCCCATCCCATTTTTTTTCTTTTCTTTTTCTTGGGGGGGAAAATAATTTTCCTGAAATTGAACTTCACTCGTTTTGGTTTGTGAGGTATGAAATATGCACCAAACGTTCCCTGAAATGCAAAAAAAAAAAAAATTTTAACCGAAGACGGGAAATGAGAAGGTGTGCCATCAGTTTGGAAGTTTTGAGTTCTACGTTTTACAGTTTGGGTTACAGAGAATATAATTTTTAAAAAATAAAAAGAAGAAAAAAAAACAAACATTATAGCTGCATATTAACAGGGACACCTGATGGTTAAGGTTTGTTTGTTTGTTTGTTTGTTCAGTCTGTAGCACAAGACCCTTGGTGCTATAGATGCTGTATTCGATCTTGTGTAGCAGTTGCAGTCGAGAATTGTGGCCATGAGTAGTTTTTGTTGGGTTTCAGTTTCGGTTTGAAGAATCTGTTCAGAGACCGCGCGACCGCAGAGGGATCTTTTTTTTTTTTTTTTTTCCCCCCAGAGTAGTTCCATTGTTTTATTTCTCTCTGCCCTCGTTCTTCTGCCGGTTGAGGAACATGTTACGCTGCAGACTGCTTTTTAAAAAAAAATATATATATATAAACAGTCATAGCATCAGCGACACCTGCGCCGCCCTCACGGCTGAAAAATGAGGCAGAACTTCTGCAGAACTCAGAACGTAGACACTACAAACTCGAACGATTCGATACAAAATCTGCAGTTTGCTCTAAAGAATGTGCTGGAATGTTGAAGAGGCAGTTCTGTGGGAAAGTCAGAGGCTGGTCTTCATTCGGTTTCCAGTCAGAGCAGCCATGTTCACAACATAGAGTCTCAGCTGAATATCAGTGTTCAGTGTTTTACTCGTTACCTTCATTACAGCTTCTAGTCTTTTCAGGAGACTCACTTTCAGTTCCTCACAGAGACACAAGCTCAGCCTCAGAAGCTGCTTCTGCTTCTCTCCATCCAAACAACACCATACTCACTCAGTGGTGTTGGGGTTCTAGACTCTGGGGTGGTCAGTCCATTCAGTGGTATCGAGGTTCTGGACTGTGGGGTGGGTCAGTCCACTCAGTGGTGTTGAGGGTCTGGACTCTGGGGTGGTCAGTCTATTCCAGGGTGTTGAGATTCTGGATTCTGGGGTGATAAATTCATTCAGTGGTGTTGGGGTTCTGCACTCTGGGGTGGGCAGTCCATTCAGTGGTATCAAGGTTCTGCACTTTGGGGTGGGCAGTCCAGTCAGTGATGTTGAGGCTCCAGCATCTGGGGTGGTCAGCTCATTGTTCTGAGAGCAGCAGCAGCTTCTTTGTTTGGTGTGTCTGTATCTCCTTTGCTCAGCGAGGAGCTTCTTGAACAGTTAGACATCCTTTCACACCCACAGTGTTGAGGTGTCTCCTCACAGTGGAAGGATGGACAGAAACACCTGTGGATGTCCTCAGATCTGAAGTATGAGTCTAGCAGGTCTTCCAGGTGGTTGTTAGGAGTTTCGTTTTCTCTGTAGCTGTAGTTTTGGAACTCCTCAGCAATACCAGCTGTTTTGACTGGAAATTAAATATGAAGGCGAATTTCTGACTTTGTTCCAGAACCGGACATCCAGAATTGGTTACTATTTTTAAGAGTGGTGTTTGTTTTTGAAATAACCTGTTTGTCCCTCATTATTATTATTATTATTCTTTTTTTTCCCATGTTTGCTAGTGTGAACCTATTAGTGTGTGATTTCATGTCATCTGAATGCAAAGTCATATGTTTGGGGAACTAAAAAAAAATCCCAACACGTGTGTGTTTTATAGGAAAACCAAGCGATTCCTAGAAGCGGGTTCGAATTGGGCGGCGGTTCTTGGACGCTGACTTCCGCTCGCATCCAAATTTGACTTTGGCAACTGTATACTTGCTTGTTTTGTAACGAGATGCTGTGAGAAAATGGGATGTTTTTCATTTAGTTTGAGAGTCTGAAAGCAAATAACTACCCCTGCCATTGCTGCAGTCATCAGTACACTACATACAGTTCACCACAAGCGTAGGTCCGACAACAAGAGCATCGACAACGTCCGCTAGGGCGGCGACGTGCTCGGCTATCTGCCCGCTATCCGTGCTAAGGGCCAAGGAGGGATATAATCTAGTAATATTTATATCTAAACTTGTAAATATTACCCAAATAAACATTACAGCATGGGTTTCTATTGCCAGCGAGAATCTGTGCGGTTGACTTTATAGTTGCCCCTCCTAGTGGCAGCCGGAGGGAACTGGAAATTAATAGACAAGGCACATTATTGTTATTTTTGTTAATGCTATTATTATTATTATTATTATTATTATTATTATTATTATTATTAGCGTTGGGAAGATCCAGTGCAGTAGCCTAATTTAGCTGCTGTGTAACAGATCTAAGTATGTTTGAGTGCAAGACGGTTATTTATTTTATTAAACACTCTATTAATTAATATGATTTAATAATTTAATAGCGCAGTATTAGAGATGCTGATGTATTTCTCTAATATTTTCCCCCTTGGCACTTAGCCTCTGTTTCTCACAGATGGTACCTGTATTTATAACACAAGTCTAAATAAGCATTATCATTATTATTGTTATTATTATTATTATTATTATGATTCCTGCTATTATTAATATTGTTTTCAGTCTAGAGGACGTTAAACAGTCTGAGAAGAAGAGGAAGAATAACAAACAGGACTTACTGTCGCGGTGACGGTCGTTGAGATTAATCTCGTCGTGACCCGGCGGTCGAGTCCCTGTCCTGCTTTGGTTTAACCGCAAAAAAAATAAAAATAAAAATAAAAGTTAAAAAAAAAAGGTTTTAAAGACGTAAGAACCCACACGAGTGTTTCATCTTGTTTTGCTTTTAAGTAACGCTGGTTTGTGTGCGTGAGTATATGTGGGTCTTCACCAGAAAAACAAAACTAACAACAACGATAAAGGAAAAGGTCGACTAATGGAATAGTTAGCGGTGTAACGAAGTGCTGTTCGTTTGTGGGAGGTTGGGTTTAGAGCATCTCGTTTCTGTTCCATGGCTTTGTTTCGCGCGTTGGGAGGAAAGCGCTTCACGGGCCAAGGCCTTTTTACGAAGGGGCCAGGGTGGTGGGAGGGTGGTGGGTGGGAGGCTGCACGAATGAGCTTTAATGTTGCGTTGGGATCGTTTTAGAAGCCCTGAGCACTAGGAGGTGCTGTTTTCTTTTCTGTCCTGTCCAACCATCCATCCATCCTTTGTATCAGTCTTTCATCCAGCCCAGTGGTAGCCAACCCACCACTGTCTCCTCTCCAACACCTGTCTCCAGCGCTGAGCCATCACCTCAGAGCTACACCACCACCCCCCCACCTGAAAAAGTGGAAATCTTGTTCTAATTCCATGTACATCTCCACCAAATTTTGTTTCATTGTTGAGTTTCTAAATCTCTAATAAAGGATTGAGTATATCTGCCTGTTTACGAGTTGAAGTACGAGTGTGTGTGTGTGTGTGTGTGTGTGTGTGTGTGTGTGTGTTCGTTCGAGAGGAGTTCTGCTCCACATTAAAATCAGCTCCACTAACCACACAGGACCTCCACTCACTGTCCACTGTATCAGCTCCACTGACCACACAGGACCTCCACTCACTGTCCACTGTATCAGCTCCACTGACCACACAGGACCTCCACTCACTGGCCACTGTATCAGCTCCACTGACCACACAGGACCTCCACTCACTGTCCACTGTATCAGCTCCACTGACCATACAGGACCCCCACTCACTGTCCACTGTATCAGCTCCACTGACCATACAGGACCCCCACTCACTGTCCACTGTATCAGCTCCACTGACCATACAGGACCTCCACTCACTGTCCACTGTATCAGCTCCACTGACCATACAGGACCTACACTCACTGTCCACTGTATCAGCTCCACTGACCATACAGGACCCCCACTCACTGTCCACTGTATCAGCTCCACTGACCATACAGGACCTACACTCACTGTCCACTGTATCAGCTCCACTGACCATACAGGACCTACACTCACTGTCCACTGTATCAGCTCCACTGACCACACAGGACCTCCACTCACTGTCCACTGTATCAGCTCCACTGACCATACAGGAGCTCCACTTACAGACTGTAGTTCATCTGATTCTCTGTTTACTTTATTACTCTGTTCTTTAATGATCAGGACCCCCACAGGACCACCACAGAGCAGATACTATCAGGGAGGTGGGGCATTCTCAGCACTGCAGTGACACTGACGTGGTGCTGGTGTGAGTAGATCAGACACAGCAGTGCTGCTGCTGGAGTGTTTAAACACTGTGTCCACTCACTGTCCACTCTATTAGACACTCCTACTACTTGCTGGTCCACCTTGTAGATGTAAAGTCAGAGACAGTAGTTCATCTGCTGCTGCACAGTTTGTGTTCCTCTAGTTCTTCATCAGTGGACACAGGACGCCACCCACAGGACACTGCTGTCCGGATAGTTTTGGTTGGTGGACGATTCTCAGTCCAGCAGTGACACTGAAGTGTTTAAACAGTCCAGCAGCAGCACTGCTGTGTCTGATCCACTCACACCAGCACAACAAAAACAACTAACACACCACCATCACTGCAGTGCTGAGAATGACCCACCTCCTTAATAGTATCTGCTCTGTGGTGGTCCTGTGGGGGTCCTGATCATTAAAGAACAGAATAATAAAGTATACAGAGAATCAGATGAACTACAGTCTGTAAGTGGAGCTCCTGTATGGTCAGTGGAGCTGATACAGTGGACAGTGAGTGTAGATACAGTCTGTAAGTGGAGCTCCTGTATGGTCAGTGGAGATGATAAACATCAGCAGGTCATATAACTATCACTCCAGAACTCTCAGTATTCGAGGGTCTAAACAGTCATTCAGAGTGGGTTTAATGTGAAATGGTTCAGATGGTGTATACAGTGGTGGTGATGGTGTTTACAGTGGTGGTGATGGTAACCAGACGTCTCCATGTCTACAACACTGATCTACACATTGTATTTACTATGAAACCCACCAGTGAAGCTACACGTGTCTTCTGAGTTTATCTGGATGTTGATGGTAAAATGTGGAAGATCTGAAAATACTAGGTTTTCTTTGGGGACTATTTGAACCTCACAGCGTCCTGCATGTATCCCTCCACCATGAATGGAGTTTAAGACTGAGATCTTCTCTAAACTATCATAAACAGCGTCTCAGAATCAGACAGTTTATTTATAACATCTACTGTAAGAACTTTCTGTGAGGAGCTTTTAGAGGTGGACGTCTGGTTCCATTCACCTCCACTGTGAACAGTTCTGACTGTATCTAGAACAGTGTTTCACACCGAATCCGCTCTGAACGACTCAGCTTTTACTTATATTTACTTTGATGTGATTCTAGATCACACTGATTCTGATTCAGAGTTAAAGTTTTCAGATATACTGGCTCTGCTTTTATGATGCAGTGAAGCTGTATACTCCTGAACCTTTGACATTCTGGCTGACATTCAGCCCTTCCAGCAGCACCACTAACAGAAGAAGTACTGACCTCACCAACAGGAAAAAAAAGAAACAGCTTCTTAGCGCCATCTTGTGGACTGACAGTGTAATTTCTTATCTTATTAGTCTACACTGGCTTACTGCACATTTAAAATATCAGTCATTAAGGAAGAAGGTATCAGTAGCTGGGCCTGAGTTATCAGGACTACCAGGACGCAAAGTAGGTGGAGATAAATGACCTGAAGCTCTGTTTTTAAACTGACTCACCGAGGCTGAATTTTATACGAGTGTTGAAGGTTCTGAAGAAGGAACTGTTGAGATCATACAGCATGTCATTGTTCAGCCATGTGAGGAACTTTCTGCCTGGAAAGTTCTTGAATAAAAGCTGGTTTTGGGGAAGCAGAGCTCCACAGTTGCAGCTCCATAGACACACAACAGTCAAGACGCTGATATTTATATTATGTGTTCAGGTTTTCCCCACCTTGATACCCACCTTACACTATACCAGTAAGACTCAATGGGCCTAATGCTACCTTCACCCACCTGTATACAATTTATCAACTTCTTTTTTTAACCCTCTCTTTATTTATTTATATATAATTGAATAATAATAAGTATTATTTTTATATATAATTAAATGAAAATACACAACATATTCACAAAATGTATGTAGAAGCTCTTTAGAAAATTTTGTATAGACACGTCTAACAGACAAACGCTGGGTGAGGCACTAGGAGAAGGTGTTGAAGTTAGTCAGGCTAGGGGAAGTCATCAAGGGATGGTCTGGTGTTGAAGTTAAGGGTACTCGGATAAGTCATCAAGGGAGAGTCAGGTGTTGAAGTTAAGGGTACTCGGGTAAGTCCTCAAGGGATGGTCAGGTGTTGAGGTTAAGGGTACTAGGGGAAGTCATCAAGGGATGGTCAGGTGTTGAGGTTAAGGGTACTAGGGGAAGTCATCAAGGGAAAGTCAGGTGTTGAAGTTAAGGGTACTTGGATAAGTCATCAAGGGACGATCAAGTGTTGAAATTAAGGGTACTAGGGGAAGTCATCAAGTGAAGGTCAGGTGTTGAAGTTAAGGGTACTAGGGGAAGTCAACAAGGGAAAGTCAGGTTTTCAGGTTAAGGGTACTCGGGTAAGTCCTCAAGGGAAAGTCAGGTGTTGAAGTTAAGGGTACTAGGGAAAGTCATCAAGTGAAAGTCAGGTGGTAATGCTAAGGATGCTAGGGGAAGTCAACAAGGGAAAGTCAGGTGTTGAAGTTAAGGGTACTAGGGGAAGTTATCAAGTGAAAGTCAGGTGTTGAAGGGTACTCGGGAAAGTCCTCAAGGGAAAGTCAGGTGTTGAAGTTAAGGGTACTTGGATAAGTCATCAAGGGACGATTAAGTGTTGAAGTTAAGGGTACTAGGGGAAGTCATCAAGTGAAGGTCAGGTGTTGAAGTTAAGGGTACTAGGGGAAGTCAACAAGGGAAAGTCAGGTGTTAATGCTAAGGATGCTAGGGGAAGTCAACAAGGGAAAGTCAGGTTTTTAGGTTAAGGGTACTCGGGTAAGTCCTCAAGGGAAAGTCAGGTGTTGAAGTTAAGGGTACTAGGGGAAGTCATCAAGTGAAAGTCAGGTGGTAATGCTTAGGATGCTAGGGGAAGTCATCAAGTGAAAGTCAGGTGTTGAAGGGTACTCGGGAAAGTCCTCAAGTGAAAGTCAGGTGTTGAAGTTAAGGGTACTTGGATAAGTCATCAAGGGACGATCAAGTGTTGAAGTTAAGGGTACTAGGGGAAGTCAACAAGGGAAAGTCAGGTGCTGAAGTTAGTCAGGCTAGGGGAAGTCATCAAGTGAAAGTCAGGTGTTGAAGTTAAGGGTACTCAGGTAAGTCATCGGATGAAAGTCAGGTGTTCAAGTTAAGGGTACTCGGGGAAGTCAACAAGGGAAAGTCAGGTGTTGAAGTTAGTCAGGCTAGGGGAAGTCATCAAGGGATGGTCAGGTGTTGAAGTTAAGGGTACTCGGGTAAGTCATCAAGTGAAAGTCCGGTATTCAAGTTAATGGTACTCGGTAAAGTCATCAAGTGAAAGTCAGGTGTTGACGTAAAGCCAGGTATTAGGGGAAGTCGGTAGTGGCTCTGTATTATTTCCTGAATTGGAACACGACCATCACTAATATAAACTACCTGCTGTTTATAACGCGGCGTGTAGCCACGGGAAGTGTTTCAATACGACTGATTAACGAGGACAGATAATAATGATCCGAACTTTCCGAACTCGACTCGGGTGAAAACAGGACCGAGCTCGCTCCGCGCTTCCTCTCAGGAGACTCAACGTTCGCTAGCATCTTCTCTCAACTTCCTCATGTCCGCCTCAGGCTGAATGAAGCCGGGGGCCGCGCTGGAGGAGGAGGAGAGCCCGGCTGTGTGCGGACCGGAGGGCAGGTGTTTGTCCGTTTGAGGGCAGCAGTGGTCGTGCCTGGCCGCGGTCGGTACTGTTCCTCAGGTGCTCAGGTCGAGGCGCTCTCCTACACATCGCTGGGAAGTTTGTGTTAAGATGGCGGCGGAGGAGCAGCAGGTACGTCGGCTAACTTTTGAGCTGCTTTCCGAGTCGGTTTGGGGGGATTTCGAGCTGTTTGGTGGTCGTACGTGGTCTGTAGGGCGTCCAGAGTGTGTCCGTACTGAACGTAGTTCGTGTTTTGTGGTGTAGTTTGCGAGTATTTAGTAGTTTTTTTCTCATTCGCCAGCGTCTGGTTTCGAATTTCTCCGTTCCACCTTAAATGGTGCAGCAGTTACATTACGGCGCCGAGGCGCCGTAATGTAACTGCTGCACCATTTAAGGTGGAACGGAGAAATTCGAACCAGACGCTGGCGACTAAGAATCTAGTCTCTATAATTTCTGTAAACAGACTTGCTAACTTAAATAAACACACACTTCCTCCGGTTCCACCTTAAATGGGATGTAAACGCCGCGCCATTTAAGGTGGAACGGAGAAGTTCGTGTTCGTTTAAGTTAGCAGGTCTGTTTACATCGAAAACATAACGATCAGTTTCTCCTTCGCATTTCCACCTTAAATGGTTCCGCCTTAAATGGAAAGTAACCCTCTACCTTTTTAAGGTGGAACGGAGAAGTGTGACTCAGAACCTGTTTTTGCTGAAAACAGTCTTAAATAAATAGGGCTTTCCCAGTTCCACCTTAAATGGTATCACCTTAATAGGAAGTTAAGTAATTTATTAGCTTAAATAACCATGAATTTTCCCGGTCCACCTTAAATGGAATGTAACCCTCTACCTTTTTAAGGTGGAACGGAGAAATTCGAACAAGACGCTAGTGAACAAGAAACTGGCTGTAAACAGCTTGCTAACTTTCCCAGTTCCACCTTAAATGGTTTCACCTCAATGTGAATTTAAGCCATTTATTAGCTTAAATAAACATGAGTTGTCCCGTTCCACCTTAAATGGAATGTAACACTCTACCTTTTTAAGGTGGAACGGGGAAATCTGATTTAGAAACTGAGCGCTATGTTTTCGCTGTGAACAGTCTTGCTAATTTGGATAAACAGGATTTTCCCAGTGCCACCTTAAATGGATTGTAACCGCCGCGCCATTTAAGGTGGAACGGGGAAATTTGAATGAGAACCTGATCGCTTTCCCAGTTCCATCTTAAATGGTTTCACATAATTAAAATATAAGCCATTTATTAGCTTAAATAAACATGAATTTGCCCGGTCCACCTTAAATGGTAGATAACCCTGTACCTTTTTAAGGTGGAACGGGGAAGTGTGAATGAAAAACCGATCGCTATGTTTTTGCTGTAGTCTAGCTAACTTAAATAAACAGGACTTTCCCAGTTCCACCTTAAATGGTTCCACCTTAATGTGAATTTAAGCATTTATTAGCTTAAATAAACTTGAACTCTATCCCGTTCCACCTTAAATGGAATGGAACCCTGCACCTTTTTAAGTTCCACCTTAAATGGGGTGTAACACTCTACCTTTTTAAGGTGGAACGGGGAAATTTGAATGAGAAACTGATCGCTTTTCCCAGTTCCACCTTAAATGGTTCCACCTTAATAAAAAATTAAGCCAATTATTAGCTTAAATAAACATGAATTTGCCCGGTCCACCTTAAATGTAATGTAACCTTTTACCTTTTTAAGGTGGAACGGAGACATTCAAACAAGACGCTAGTGAACGAGAAACTGGCTGTAAACAGTTTGCTAACTTTCACAGTTCCACCTTAAATGGTTCCACCTTAAATGGGATGTAAGCCTGAGGCGCCGTAATGTAACTGCTGCACCATTTAAGGTGGAACGGAGAAATTCGAACCAGACGCTGGCGACTAAGAATCTAGTCTCTATAATTTCTGTAAACAGACTTGCTAACTTAAATAAACACACACTTCCTCCGGTTCCACCTTAAATGGCGCGGCGTTTACATCCCATTTAAGGTGGAACCGGAGGAAGTGTGTGTTTATTTAAGTTAGCAGGTCTGTTTACAGCGAAAACATAACGATCAGTTTCTCCTTCGCATTTCCACCTTAAATGGTTCCACCTTAAATGTAATGTAACCTTTTACCTTTTTAAGGTGGAACGGAGACATTCAAACAAGACGCTAGTGAACGAGAAACTGGCTGTAAACAGTTTGCTAACTTTCACAGTTCCACCTTAAATGGTTCCACCTTAAATGGGATGTAACCGCTGAACCATTTAAGGTGGAACAGGGAAGTTCATGTTCATTTAAGTTAGCAGGTCTGTTTACAGCGAAAACATAACGATCAGTTTCTCCTTCGAATTTCCCCCTTAAGTGGAATGTAACCCTCTACCTTTTTAAGGTGGAACGAAGAAATTAGGACAAGACGCTAGTGAACAAGAAACTGGCTGTAAACAGTCTTGCTAACTTCCCCGTTCCACCTTAAATGCTTCCACCTTAAATGGAATGTAACCCAGTACCTTTTTAAGGTGGAGCGGGGAAATTTGAATGAGAAAATGAGCGCTATGTTTTCGCTGTAAACAGACTTGCTAACTCACATAAACATGACTTTCCAGTTCCACCTTAAATGGTTCCACCTTAATGAGAACATAAGTCATTTATTAGCTTAAATAAACATGAATTTCTCTGTTCCGCCTTAAATGGTTCCACCTTAACGAGAATATAAGTCATTTATTAGCTTAAATAAACATGATTTTCCAGTTCCACCTTAAATGGTTCCACCTTAATGAGAATATAAGTCATTTATTAGCTTAAATAAACATGACTTTCCAGTTCCACCTTAAATGGTTCCACCTTAATGAGAACATAAGTCATTTATTAGCTTAAATAAACATGACTTTCCAGTTCCACCTTAAATGGTTCCACCTTAATGAGAATATAAGTCATTTATTAGCTTAAATAAACATGAATTTCTCTGTTCCACCTTAAATGCTTCCACCTTAACGGGTTCCACTTTAATTGGAATGTAACCGCTGCACCGTTTAAGGTGGAACGATGAAGACTGATGTGTGATCAGTGTGATCACTGAAACAGTGAGGTTGTCGTTTATTGGTTTCTTCAGAGGAGAGGAGGTGGTGAGGAGGAGAGGAGGTGAGGTGATGAGACGAGGGAAGACTTCTCCACCGTCCTCCTCCAGAAGCGTGAGCTGGAGAAGATGGCCCAGATAACAGTGAAGGAGCAGACCGACCCTGGCAGAACCTCTCCGACCCAGCCTGGTGAGTCTCTGTGGAGAACCTGCGGCAGGTGACCACCACCCTGTGGTAATGGTAGTTAATGCTGGTTCCAAATCCAGAGTTTGGTGGTCTCCTGTAGGACCTCAAGCTCTATGGTTCTAGTAGGTGCAGCTGCACCTCCTCATGTCTCCTCTCACTGTCCACTGTATCAGCTCCACCATACTGGAGCTCCACTTACAGACTGTAGTTCATCTGATTCTCTGATCAGGACCCCCACAGGACCACCACAGAGCAGATACTATTAGGGAGGTGGGTCATTCTCAGCACTGCAGTGACACTGACGTGGTGGTGGTGTTTTAGTGTGTGTTGTGCTGGTGTGAGTGGATCAGGGTGTTTAAACACCTCAGTGTCACTGCTGGACTGAGAATCGTCCACCAACCAAAACTATCCAGACAGCAGTGTCCTGTGGGCGGCGTCCTGTGTCCACTGATGAAGAACTAGAGGAACACAAACTGTGCAGCAGCAGATGAGCTACTGTCTCTGACTTTACATCTACAAGGTGGACCAGCAAGTAGTAGGAGTGTCTAATAGAGTGGACAGTGAGTGGACACAGTGTTTAAACACTGTCTGATCCGCTCACACCAGCACCACGTTGGTGTAACTGCAGTGCTGAGGATGACAGTGACTCTGTACGGTGTAGATGAGTCTCAGTATTGTTGTTGGTGTACAGATGTGAGCTGCAGTATGTTTGGGTTTAAGCTGCCTTCACGTCTGACTCAGCTCACACGCCCTACGAGAGAATAAACTCGAGGAGTTAGAGCAGTGACACTGCGCCGCACCTCCCGTGTGGATCACGTACGTCTCGCCCACCTGGTGTGCACCTGTCCTGCACTTCCTTTCACGTTTTACCTGCTTCAGCCGACCTGACTCGACTCGCACTGCCTCTGTTTGTTCCTTGTTTATAGATAACAGTGAATCACACTGTCAGAAACTGCATAACCAGGTCTATTAGAGAGTATTGATCAAACCGGGGTGAGTTGACTAGCTGTACGAGTCGGGGTGAGTTGACTAGCTGTACTAGCCGGGGTGAGTTGACTAGCTGTGCAGAGCCGGGGTGAGTCGGCTGGCCGTACGAGTGTGTGTGTGTGTGTGTGTGTGTGTGTGTGTGTATATAAGTTGAATATAGACGTGCTGGCTGGTTGATGGTCTCTGAATGGAGTGATCTGCAGGGTGTGATGTCTCTGTCCACGTGTTCAGACCTTTATGTGGCTCTGTGTGATTGTAGGAGCTTTTATGCTGTGATAACAGCAGGTGTGTGTGTGTGTGTGTGTGTGTGTGTGTGTGTGTGAGAGTCATGTGTAGCAGAGCTGCAGAGGCTGTATCTCGTTACACTAATGCAGAAATTCTTTTCTTGTGCGTTTCTAAATCTCTAGAATTAAACACACCAAACTATACGACCCCGCGTTTATTATTTAATTATTTTATTTTATGACGAGACGAAGTTGTGCCACGTTTAAAAACATCATCGAACCTATAAATATAGTCAGTCATAACATTAAACCCACTCACTGTCCACTGTATCAGCTCCACTGACCATACAGGACCTCCACTCACTGTCCACTGTATCAGCTCCACTGACCATACAGGACCTCCACTCACTGTCCACTGTATCAGCTCCACTGACCATACAGGACCTCCACTCACTGTCCACTGTATCAGCTCCACTGACCATACAGGACCTCCACTCACTGTCCACTGTATCAGCTCCACTGACCATACAGGACCTCCACTCACTGTCCACTGTATCAGCTCCACTGACCATACAGGACCTCCACTCACTGTCCACTGTATCAGCTCCACTGACCATACAGGACCTCCACTCACTGTCCACTGTATCAGCTCCACTGACCATACAGGACCTCCACTCACTGTCCACTGTATCAGCTCCACTGACCATACAGGACCTCCACTCACTGTCCACTGTATCAGCTCCACTGACCATACAGGACCTCCACTCACTGACCACAGTATCAGCTCCACTGACCATACAGGACCTCCACTCACTGTGCACTGTATCAGCTCCACTGACCATACAGGACCTCCACTCACTGTCCACTGTATCAGCTCCACTGACCATACAGGACCTCCACTCACTGTGCACTGTATCAGCTCCACTGACCATACAGGACCTCCACTCACTGTCCACTGTATCAGCTCCACTGACCATACAGGACCTCCACTCACTGTCCACTGTATCAGCTCCACTGACCATACAGGACCTCCACTCACTGTCCACTGTATCAGCTCCACTGACCATACAGGACCTCCACTCACTGTCCACTCCATCATCACTATAAACATCACCATCATCACCACCACCACAGTAACCATCACTTTCACTGTATACAACACAGTCATCCCTGCTGTAAACACCACCACCATGGTGTTCACCTCAGAGCACTCTTTTTAGTGATTCTCTTGTGTGACGTGTGAATACAATTCTAGTTTTCAGTCATGAAACCTGAATGAACCTCGTCGTCTCGTCGCTTCCTTCTTCTTATAACTGTGATTGACATTCAGATGTCTTGAATTGTTTCGCTTTTGAGTCGAGTTACCACGTCTAGGACGAGTTCTTGTCAGTGCTGTCCTCCAGCTCATGCTCGTTTTCAGGTCCAGACGTCTTGGATACGTTGTGTTTAATGATGATGATGATGATGATGATGAGGTTGTTGATGGCAGTTGGACCTGAAATGGTGCTGTGTAACCTGAGGGGTTCCTAATCCTGCTCCTCTACATCAACCGCCAGGCAGAGGGTTCTCCAGCTTCACCGCATCATTAACCCTGACCTCGCTCAATTAGCTGCTGGAGATTAGCGTCAGCTCGATTAGGGTGGGAACTGAACACGCCCTCCAAAGTTACCTTGTCCCCACTTGTTCCCAGGGTTCCCATGTTCCCCTGGTTGCTAAGCCACCATGGTTCCAGTGTCCTCAGGGGCTTATGTTCTCAAGGTTCCCATGTTTTCAAGAGTATGTTCCCCAGGTTCTTATGTTCTCTTGGTTTATACATCCCCTGGATACTATGTTACTATGGTTTTTGTTTCCTCAGGTTCCTGTGTTCCCTTGGTTCATATGCTCCCAAGGGTCTTATGTTCCCACGGTTCCATAGGGTCCCCTGGATTATGTGTTACCATGGTTCCAGTGTCCCAAGGGTCTTATGATCCCTGGGTGCTTATGCTATTAAGGGTCTTATGTGCCTTGTGTTCCTGTGATCCCAGGGCTCATATCGTCCCCTGGATACTATGTTACCATGGTTCCAGTGTCCCAACGATCCCGTGCTCCCAAGGGTCTTATGTCACCTTTGGTAATAGTCCCTGTGTCTTCAGGTTCCAATGTCCCAAGGGTCTTATATTCTAAAAGATCTTAGCTTCCTATGTTCACAAGTGTTTTCAGGACCCCATGTTCCTGATGGTCACTCGGCTCTTCGTTTGATATGTCATACCTCTATGTGGAACATTATGGAGACCAATGGAAGGGTTCTGAAGGTCATGGTTAGGGTCCTGGGCTCTCTAAAGGTCATCGAGGGAACAACCTGTGGAGGATGTTTAAAACGTGGTTGTTCAGATGTTTTTTTTGAAGGTCAGAGTGTGGAGTTCACACTCTGCCTGTCTGTTTTCAGATGTTGTTCAGTTCCTAACTAGCTAACAAGCCAGCTCGCCAGGTCAGAATATTGGAAACGTTGACCAGTGGGCAAAATTGAAGTTGTCAGGTTGCAGTGGTTTGCTAGGCTAGTTTGTTTATGAGTACTGGTCTTATTGTTTTACTTCTCAAGAAGGATCTTCTGGCTGATCTTGTACTGGGACAGCTCAGTTGGTAGATGTTCTCAAAGATTTCAGTGTTGACGATTGTCAGCTTTGTTAATGTCGTATTGCTAATATCGTTAATGTAGTCAAATCATTTATATCACCAAATAGATTCTCATTCTTGATCTTCGTAATATACAACCAGAATAAAAGCAGGCAGAGCATACAGTCAGGTCAGAATGAGTTCTTAATAACTACATTATCTATCAGTCAATCAATCAATCAATCAATCACTTGTTATTTAAATTCAGAGTATATATAATAAGGCTGTGTATTGGCAGGAACCTGGCGATATAAAACATATCGTGATACAGATATTGCAAGCAAAGTCATATATCGTGATTTTTGGAAAACACTAGAGATGGAAGGATCGATCAGCTATGTATTGGTATTGGCCGATTTTTATCAAAACATGTGATCGGTGATCGGCCGATACTTCTCTAGTTTAGCCGATCCCGAGAGCCGATTGATGGCGTTAAACAAATGAGCCTAATTTCTGTATTTACAGCTAGCGTTTCGTTGAAACTCCCTCCAGCCAGCTCCCTGCAATTCCTATCTGAACCACTAGGAGGAAATACATGCGTTTCATTTTCGATGAACTGACTAAAGAACTGACAAAGATATTTAACTACTAATCAGATACAGCACTGCGCACAGCTGAACACAGTGAGTATCAGTAACAGCAGATCTAGAACACACAGCTAACACAAACTAATAACCCAGAAACCCTACAGACCAGATCTGACCGGTACTAACAGCAGAGCTAGAACACACAGCTAACACTAACTAATAACCCAGAAACCCTACAGACCAGATCTGACCGGTACTAACAGCAGAGCTAGAACACACAGCTAACACTAACTAATAACCCAGAAACCCTACAGACCAGATCTGACCGGTACTAACAGCAGAGCTAGAACACACAGCTAACACAAACTAATAACCCAGAACACCTACAGACCAGATCTGACCGGTACTAACAGCAGAGCTAGAACACACAGCTAACACAAACTAATAACCCAGAACACCTACAGACCAGATCTGACCGGTACTAACAGAACAGCAGCAGTAATTCAATATTCTACATTTAATAATTACAGATTTAGTTTAAAATAACAGAGTCTGAGTTTAATGACTGCAGTTTTTACTGTATTTATTTAATTATCTTTTTAAGGGTCTAAATTTAATGATTGCAGTATTGGTGATATTTGTTGCTAATTTAGTAAAAAAAATGATACTGTTTCATATGAGCTCATTAAAAATTGTATTAATCCAGTTTAGATCATGTTTCATGACTTGCTTGCGTTAATAACTACATATAGCCCTGTCGTGGCATATAGCCCCGCCCTCGATCGGTATCGGCTATCAGCCAATCGTGCTGAAAGGTGATCAGCGATCGGAATCAACCTCAAAAATTGGTCCACCTCTAAAAAAACAACACACCACTGTTTTGTACAGGTTTGCCAATGTTTACTATAGCACTGCGCCCTTGTGCTGCTTGTTACTGTTGGAGTGGAGCTGAAAATGGATTACAACACTGCCATCTAGTGCTCAGAGGTTTAAACACAACACACAATGATTCCCTGTCTGGAATCTGTGCATGTAGACTTGATACAGTATCACTACACATAATATCCCAATATTTGATATTTCAGTGTTTTTGTCCACCTCTAGTATTTAAGGATTTAAATATTTAATGTAGCAGAGTTGATACAAAAACAATGAATTAAAAATTGCACAAACATACCAGATATAAAAAAGTAATAAAAGTACTACTAATCCTGAAAGTAAACATGGTAATAAAGTAATTACTCTCGTATTTCCTGTAATATAATAAAGCCTCGTAGCTCCAGCGCAGACCTACAGAAGCACATGACCAGATGCTTCTGAGAGATATTAAGATCTGCAGTGAAGCTCGTGGCTGAGCCTCTGAAGCGGAAGTGTGTTCGGACACAGCGTGTTACCAAACTCGCCGGTGAGTGAAGCAACAAGTGTGAGCCAATCGTACGTGAGAAACGTTTCTAAAAGCCAGAGGAGCTGAAATGGGGCCTGCAGAGCTTCTAGAAGAGAGAGACAGAAGGCTGTTATAAGAGATGTTATAAGATGGGTAGATAGTCTTCAGGTTCTTTAAGGTAGAATGTAAAATGTGAACTGGATCAGGTTTGTTTATACTGGAAAACAGTAATGTTCAGCATCTGGAGCCCCAACACGGAGCCCCTGCTGGAGGCCAGCTTGGGTAAGATTCAGATAGTTAACAGTGTATGACATGTATTGCAGTCTCGATGCTACAATGTTATTTATTTTTATTATTATTTATATTTATTATTATTAAATATAACCATTATTTACACACACATATATAAAATTAGGGGTGTGCGATATATATCGTCTGTGATAATATCTTAATTGCTGTATTAACGATGCTTAATCTGATGTTATGGAGTACACCACTGACTGGGTAGAAGCAATAACAATCAGAACGCCTCAACTCCAGGCTGCACATTGAGTGTCCATATTGTGTGCTAGCTAGGGGTGGGCGATATGGTGATGATATTTTATAGTATTTTTGTGATACTCTTGGCGATATAACAAAACATTGAATTAAAATAAATATTTCGAGAATACACTGCTGCAACAAAATTAAATTTTATTATTGCATCTGATATGATATGGTACACACTGAGATATTAAACAATACAAGAATTTTCATCAGATTGTAACAGAAGTCAATGATCCAGAATGTCACGATACTAAATAATGCTCTCCAAATATCTCCACATATCCAGGACTGAAGTAAAGTGATGATACTGGAGATAGAATCTGTCTCTAGTAGATATATGATGGGAAATGAGAAAAGTGTGAATTTTTCTTTTTCTAAAAACAGTAAAAGTAGTACCTGGTGTGATAATTAGCGATGGGTGATATGATACGATATTTCAGGGTATAATATCGTTCACCATATTCAGAAATGTTGAAGATATTATTGTGTACGATACGATATACACACCCTACTGTTAGCATAGCTTCATAAACAACACACCTAAAGCTGAAAGTGAGTGAACACACTGCGCCAGGAGAAGAAACTCAGACACCGCCAGCCTCGCAGTCTACCTCCTCAGATTTAACTCCTAGACGAGGATCATCTTCACTCGTGTGGAGCTGGTCTGGATCTGAAAAGACTGACGTTGCTCAGGAGACGGCATTTTACAGACTTTGTAAGAAAGCAGCTGTTAAAGACCTCTCCACAGCTAATCTGTTCCATCAGAAAATATCCAGATATAATTTTTTTTGTTAATATCGCAGAACCCTTTCTCCAGAAATGCTCCAAAATAGCTTGGATATGGATGGGGATATATATATATATATATACAAAACCCAACTGCAGGTGTGATATGGCATTATATGGAACAGATTCCACTGTAAAAGTGAATACATATATCATATACACAATCAGTCAAAAGTTTGGACACAGGTTCCCCAGGTTCTTCTTCTGTGTTCTATATTAATAGTAGTATTATTAGTGAATAAGTGTGAAGAGATCAGAACTATAGAATAGTCGGTATGGAATTATTCCTGGAGCAGAATTAAACATCTGGTTGTGTTTAAAGAATGTTTAGAGGGTCTTTTAGAAATGAGCTCATTTGCTCTGATGCAGGTTTACATACTTTGAACATTCTGACCAGCAGCTTCATGAGGAGCCACATGAGCTGCTTCTCTAACAGGACTGAAGAAGATAGTGTAGATGCTGAGATCTTGTTCTGATAAACAGGTTTGGTGGTTTTCTAGCTCTTATAAAAATATACATTCTCATTTTTACGTTTGTTTTAGTAATATTTGTGTACATGGGCTCCAGTGGTTGTTCTGTAGCAGTGAACTTAAATTTAGGGCACAGAAATCTAGTAGGGAGCTGAATTCCAGCTCCTTAATCCTTCATTCAGTTAAATCAGGTGTCCTGCTATGTGCTGGTGGTGTGTTAGTGTGTGTTGTGCTGGTGTGAGTGGATCAGACCCAGCAGTGTCCACTCACTGTCCACTCTATTAGACACTCCTACTACTTTCTGGTCCACCTTGTAGATGTAAAGTCAGAGACAGTAGCTCATCTGCTGCTGCACAGTTTGTGTTCCTCTAGTCCTTCATCAGTGGACACAGGACGCCGCCCACAGGACACTGCTGTCCGGATAGTTTTGGTTGGTGGACGATTCTCAGTCCAGCAGTGACACTGAGGTGTTTAAACACCCTGATCCACTCACACCAGCACAGCACACTAAAACACCACCACCATGTCAGTGTCACTGCAGTGCTGAGAATGACCCACCTCCCTAATAGTATCTGCTCTGTGGTGGTCCTGTGGGGGTCCTGATCATTAAAGAACAGAGTAATAAAGTATACAGAGAAACAGATGAACTACAGTCTGTAAGTGGAGGTCCTGTATGGTCAGTGGAGCTGATACAGTGGACAGTGAGTGGATGTCCTGTATGGTCAGTGGAGCTGATACAGTGGACAGTGAGTGGAGGTCCTGTATGGTCAGTGGAGCTAATACAGTGGACAGTGAGTGGAGGTCCTGTATGGTCAGTGGAGCTGATACAGTGGACAGTGAGTGGAGGTCCTGTATGGTCAGTGGAGCTGATACAGTGGACAGTGAGTGGAGGTCCTGTATGGTCAGTGGAGCTGATGCAGTGGACAGTGAGTGGAGGTCCTGTATGGTCAGTGGAGCTGATACAGTGGACAGTGAGTGGAGCTCCTGTATGGTCAGTGGAGCTGATACAGTGGACAGTGAGTGGAGCTCCTGTATGGTCAGTGGAGCTGATACAGTGGACAGTGAGTGGAGGTCCTGTATGGTCAGTGGAGCTGATACAGTGGACAGTGAGTGGAGGTCCTGTATGGTCAGTGGAGCTGATACAGTGGACAGTGAGTGGAGGTCCTGTATGGTCAGTGGAGCTGATACAGTGGACAGTGAGTGGAGGTCCTGTATGGTCAGTGGAGCTGATACAGTGGACAGTGAGTGGAGGTCCTGTATGGTCAGTGGAGCTGATACAGTGGACAGTGAGTGGAGGTCCTGTATGGTCAGTGGACAGTGAGTGGAGGTCCTGTATGGTCAGTGGACAGTGAGTGGAGGTCCTGTATGGTCAGTGGACAGTGAGTGGAGGTCCTGTATGGTCCGTGGACAGTGAGTGGAGGTCCTGTATGGTCCGTGGACAGTGAGAGGAGATATGAGGAGGTGGTGAGGATGTGTATCTTTATGGAGTCTGTTCTTTAAAGCGAGCGTGTGGGTTAGGAATGATGCCGCGCTGGTCGTGATGTAGCCACTCCTGGCTTTCAGCTCATTATGTTTTTAGGCTGGTTTTGTTTTCAGTGCTTTTTAAACAGAACCTGATTTTCTGGTCGGGACCTGCTGAAGGGTGAAGGGAACTTAGAGCCGGGTTAACCTTGTGATGGTATGTATACGTGCTCGTGTGGTTGGACGCATGGTTCGCCACATCAGCAGAGAAGGAAGAAACCCTCAGGGCTCCAGCACTAAGTAGCTTAGCATGTGTTCTAGGGGTGTAAGAGAATATCAAAAATATCGAATATCGGGATATTATGTTTAGTGATACTGTATTGATTCTCAATAACTCTATCAATACAGATTTCTGGCAGACAGTGAATCATTGTGTGTTGTGCTGTATGGCTTATCTGACCTGTTCACTAAACTATTGTTAGCTTAGACAGCACATTACAATCAGTCCCAAACACCACAGACCAGTAGTTAGACTGTGTGCTCACAGATATCCTCTAACGGGTGTCATTTAGCATCAGTTAGCTAGAACCAATCCTGTGTTGTGTTGCTCATCTGACCTGCTAACTAAGTTATCGTTAACTTAGCCAAAATGCTACCGTCTCAAACACAACAGAACAGTGGTTTGATTGTGTGCTCACAGATATCCTCTAACGGGTGTTATTTAGCAGAAGTTAGCTAGAACCAAGCTTGTGCTGTGCTCTATGGCTCGTCTGACCTGCTAACTAAGTTATCGTTAGCTTAGCCAAAATGCTGCAGTCTCAAACACGACAGAACAGGTTCGATACTGGCGTTCTGTCACCCCAACTCCAGTCACTTGAATGTGCGCTACTAGATATCCTCTAAACCTGCATCATTTTACTTCAAGTTAGCTAGAACCGAGCTGTGCTCAGCTGTATGGCTTATCTGATCTGCTAACAAAGTTATCATTAGCTTAACCAATAAGTTACAGCCCCAAACACCACAGAACAGTGGTTCGACCATGCTCTCACAGATATCCTCTAAAGGATGCAATTTTAGCTTCAGTTAGCTAGAACCGAGCTGTGCTGTGGGACTCCTTTGACCTGTTAGACAAAGCGCTACAGTCCGAGACACTGCAGAACTGGTTTGATTTTGGCTTTCTGTCTCTCTGGCGCCAGAAACTTGACTGTGCACTTCTAGATCTCCTATTAACCTACATTATTTTAGCACAAGTTAGCTAGAACCGAGTCTGTGCTCTGTGGCTCATCTGACTAAGCTTTTGTTAGCTTCGCCAATAAGCTACAGCTCGAAACATCGCAGAACAGTGGTTCGACTGGACTTTGCGCTCACAGACATCCTCTAAAAGGATGTCATCTAGCTTCAGTTAGCTAGAACCGAGCCTGTGCTGTGCTGTATGGCTCATCTGACATGTTAGTTAAACTATTTGTATCTTGAACAACGCATTACAATCAGTTCCAAACACCACAGACCAGTATTTAAACTACGCACTTCAGATATACTCTGAAAGGGTGTCATTTAGCATCAGTTATCTAGAACCAAGCCTGTGCTATGTTGTGTTGCTTGTCAGACCTGCTGACTAAGTTATCGTTAGCTTAGCCAAAATGCTACAGTCTCCAGTCCAGTCACTTGACTGTGTGCTCCTAGATATCCTCTAAACCTACATTATTTTAGCTCAAGTTATCTAGAACCGAGCTTGTACCGTGTGATGTGTTTGGCCTGTTGTTAGCTTAGACAAAGGGCTACAGTCGCAAACACAGCAGAACCGGTTGATTTGGCTTTCTGTCTCTCTGGTGCCAGAATGCGCTCCTAGATGTCCTCTAAACCTACATTGTTTTAATGCAAGTTATCTAGAACCGAGCTTGTACCGTGTGATGTGTTTGGCCTGTTGTTAGCTTAGTCAAAGGGCTACAGTCGCAAACACCACAGAACAGGTTCTATAACTATTTAACTATTATTCCTCTGTAGATTTACCTCCTGCTGAAAATGGCTTTCCGTTTGGACCCCACACCCCAGACCACCAGAACGGCCCTGTGCCTCACTACTGCCACCCCAGCTACAGTCCTGCCTTGCTCTCCAGCACCCCCTGTGGCGAGGAGGACCAGTGCAGCGTGGCCTCCCAGGACTCTGGAATCCCCACGCTGGAAATACATCCCCCCGAGCACGTCACCGTCCAGCCCTACAGTCCGAGCGACGACGGCCCCGCCACGCTGACGCTGGAGTCCACGGACGGAACTTTGCACAAGTCCTCCACGTTTCCGCGCAGTGGTTTGGAGTGGCGCCTCTTCAGCCCCCCCGGTGGCGTCCGCGCAGGGTCCGGAGCTCTGAACCGCAGCGATGAAATCTCTGTCTGCAGCGTCTCCAGCCTGAGCACCGAGCTGTCCACCACGCTGTCGCTTAGCAACGATGATATCATCGACTTCGTGGTCACGTCAGACTCCAGCGCCGTCGTCACCTTTGAGAACAGCAGCGATGTAGCCGTCAGCACCTCGCGGTACTCAGACGTTCCGCTGCCTCCTTCTAATAACCTTCCGCAGAACCACCAGGGGACACTGATGCCGGAGGACCTCAGACCGAAGAGGACCAGTCCCATCATGAGCTTCATCAACAGGTATGATTCACCTGCACCGTAAAGCCAGATATTTTGTTTCTGAATATTCTAGCAGATCCAGATGCATTCTCAGTTAGAACCGACCTTAACCGCCTGGGTAACCCCCTACACTATACCAATAAGAGTCCTGGGGTTTGATTCCCCACCTGGGTAACCCCCCTACACTATACCAATAAGAGTCCTGGGGTTTGATTCCCCACCTGGGTAACCCCCCTACACTATACCAATAAGAGTCCTGGGGTTCTATTCCCCACCTGGGTAACCCCCCTACACTATACCAATAAGAGTCCTGGGGTTTGATTCCCCACCTGGGTAACCCCCCTACACTATACCAATAAGAGTCCTGGGGTTCTATTCCTCACCTGGGTAACCCCCCCTTCACTATACCAATAAGAGTCCTGGGGTTTGATTCCCCACCTGGGTAACCCCCCCTACACTATACCAATAAGAGTCCTGGGGTTCTATTCTCCACCTGGGTAACCCCCCTACACTATACCAATAAGAGTCCTGGGGTTCTATACCCCACCTGGGTAACCCCCTACACTATACCAATAAGAGTCCTGGGGTTTGATACCCCACCTGGGTAACCCCCCCTACACTATACCAATAAGAGTCCTGGGGTTCTATTCCCCACCTGGGTAACCCCCCTACACTATACCAATAAGAGTCCTGGGGTTCTATTCCCCACCTGGGTAACCCCCCTACACTATACCAATAAGAGTCCTGGGGTTTGATTCCCCACCTGGGTAACCCCCCTACACTATACCAATAAGAGTCCTGGGGTTCTATTCCCCACCTGGGTAACCCCCCTACACTATACCAATAAGAGTCCTGGGGTTTGATTCCCCACCTGGGTAACCCTGGGTAAAGTCTCTCTCTCTCTCTCTCTCTCTCTCTCTCTCTCTCTCTCTCTCTCTCTCTCTCTCTCTCTCTCTCTCTCAGGAGTCTTTTTTCTAAGAAGCTGAAGGGTGTTGGTGATGTAGATGGTCACAGAGAGCCGGGCTGGAAGCTGTTTGGTCGAGTTCCTCCCTCAACCAGAGACCCCAAGAGAGCGCTGAAGGTCAGTGGTCCTCTCTCTCTCAGTGAACTGCTCTGCAGAGGTGGAACTCGTGGTACACGTGCTTGCAGTTAAACAGTGTTTTGGAGTAGTTAGAGACGCGGGGACAGTCTGTGTCTCCTTACGTCCCTGCCCTGCACATCTAGGTGTTTAGCTGCTCTTTAAATGATGGGTCTCTGTAGTTACTGCTGTGGTGGTCCGTCATCAGGCTCGGTAAACACTGCTTTAACGGTGACGTATACAGTGTTCCTCCTGATTCATCTTCTGCTGAGCTTCAAGAACACAGGTCTGAGTCACAATCAGGATCTCAATCTGTCAGTAAGTGGGCTTTTAATGAACAGAGGGACATTTACAGTGGTGGTCTTGCGTCACAGGACGTTGGCAAGATGGCGAACATAGTACGTCCAACCACTAGACCACCGCTTGAGCAGTACATACTGGGTCCCATCTAGTACCTACTGACCTAGGAGGCAATTTCGGACGCACCTAAAGTGTGGAAACTGCTGCAGACCCCAACTCTGGCCACCTGCTGGCCACTGTGTGTTATTACAAGAACCTGGCAATTCTGTATGTGTCACGATACAGGGGTTACGATTTGATATATTTTGATTATATTGCGATACTGTAAGGAGGAGATATTACGATTTATCTAATCATCTAATTTCAGGAAAGCTGTCACTACTACATGCCCAGGTATGCTAACGTAAGCTGTGCACCCTTATTCTACTTATATATGTTGGAGTGAAAGAGTCTAATGGTGAAGAACATTGCCATCTAGTGGTGAGGGCTTTAAACGCAGTGCTAAATCTACCACTGCCTCAAATCTTTAACTGCAAGTTGTTGATTAGGCGGGTGAACACATGAAGTCACAGCATGTTTCCCCCAGAAAGAAACCTTGGGAGGAACCAAGACCCGTCCTCCTTTGGTCACACAGTGTTTACAGATTATTAAGATACATTCCAAGTAGAACTAAGAGAGTCTGAACAGTAAACACTACAGAAACTTTAACACCTGGATGACAGAGATGCAGTCGAGGGTGGAGCAGATGGCACGAATGAAGAGGAGGAGGAGGAGGAGGAGGATGAGGAGGAGGAGGATGGTCAGTCTTCCAACAGTATTCGGCAGGAGGCCGGTCGTTATCTCAGAGAGGGTGAAGAGACAGTTAGCTCTGGTTTGTATTTCAGAGTGTGGCTGGAGACTCCGGCAGATCTAACTGATAGAAGAGAACCAGAAGGTAACGTAGACGTGATAAACTGATGATGATGTGACGGCAGTAGATAATTCACTTACATCCTCAGAAAACACATCCTTCACCAAGTTTACACCGAGTTTAATCACCGTCAGATTCATCCACTCGGGGAAGGGAACCGGAAAACGACCCACACCACAGAATGTTCAATTCGCTGCATGCAGTTACACATTTCTACCAGAGGGGTCTCCAGATCCCCACAGCTTACATAGCACAGCTGTCTAAAGCCACATACATGAACTTGTACATACGATGAAACCTGCAGTGTATCACTAATGAAGAATCTTCTCTCTCTCTCTCTCCCTCCTCCCCCCCCCTCTCTCTCTCTCTCTCTCTCTCTCTCTCTATATATAATATATATATATATATATATATATATATATATATATGTGTGGTGTGTGTATTAAAATTTTAGATTTTATTTGTATGTAGCCTTTCTATGTATCTCTCTTTCCCTCTCTCTCTCTCTGCCCCCCTCTTTTTCTTCCTCTGTCTCTGTTTGTGCCTCTCTTTTGTATCTCTCTCTCTCTCTCTCTCTCTGTGTATATCAGTGTCAGTAATCCGAGTGAGAGATCAGGTGACTGTTTCAGTTTCCAGTGGTTTTCAGCTCCATAGTAACAGATCTGACGCTGGAGCTGATGATCTGGTTCTGTGTTAGGGATGTTCTCTCTCTCTCTCTCGTTCTCTCTCTCTCTCGTTCTCTCTCTCTCTCTCATTCTCTCTCTCTCTCTCTCTCTCTACTCTGTCTCTATACTCTCTCTATTCACAGTTTATTGAACTAAATTCAAACTAGAACTCAGAGAGTCTCTGTTTGAAGTCTGGAGGGTAAAAACCTTTAGAAACTGTACAGGTAGAGGCAGTCTCTGCTGCTCTGCAGATGCTGCTCTATAGACCCTGCTCTGTAGGTGCTTCTCTGTAGACCCTGCTCTGTAGACCCTGCTCTGTAGGTGCTTCTCTGTAGACCCTGCTCTGTAGGTGCTTCTCTGTAGACCCTGCTCTGTAGACCCTGCTCTGTAGACCCTGCTCTGTAGACCCTGCTCTGTAGACCCTGCTCTGTAGACCCTGCTCTGTAGGTGCTTCTCTGTAGGTGCTGCTCTGTAGGTGCTTCTCTGTAGACGCTGCTCTGTAGGTGCTTCTCTGTAGACCCTGCTCTGTAGGTGCTTCTCTGTAAACCCTGCTCTGTAGGTGCTTCTCTGTAGACCCTGCTCTGTAGGTGCTTCTCTGTAGACCCTGCTCTGTAGGTGCTGCTCTGTAGGCCCTGCTCTGTTGACCCTGCTCTGTAGGTGCTTCTCTGTAGGTGCTTCTCTGTAGGTGCTTCTCTGTAGACCCTGCTCTGTAGACCCTGCTCTGTAGGTGCTTCTCTGTAGACGCTGCTCTGTAGAACCTGCTCTGTAGACCCTGCTCTGTAGGTGCTTCTCTGTAGACCCTGCTCTGTAGACCCTGCTCTGTAGACCCTGCTCTGTAGACCCTGCTCTGTAGACCCTGCTCTGTAGACGCTGCTCTGTAGACCCTGCTCTGTAGACGCTTCTCTGTAGACGCTTCTCTGTAGACGCTTCTCTGTAGACGCTTCTCTGTAGACGCTTCTCTGTAGACGCTGCTCTGTAGACGCTGCTCTGTAGACCCTGCTCTGTAGACGCTGCTCTGTAGACGCTGCTCTGTAGACCCTGCTGTGTAGACCCTGCTGTGTAGACACTGCTATATGCTCCTTGGAGGCTGCTCTCAGGGGATTGCTCTACACCGCTATGCCTCAGAGCTTTTCAGGCTATTTAGAGCTTCACTGTTGCTAATAATTCGAGGACACACGTAAACTACTTCCCTGAGTGACTTTCAGCCACTTGTCTTCACGTCATGCTCTCGTCTGTCTTTGGTGGAAGATGAAGAAAACCGTATCACCTCACTGTAACACCGCGTTGGTGAACTTCAGCATCTTTATGAGCTGGTCTGATGTTTACTGAGTCTGTTTACAGCCGGCAGGGAGTTTTACATGTGTTTCACTTTAACAGGATGTAGGAGTATCACAGAGAGACCTTCCATAGTTAATTCATTAATATAGAGTTATTAAAGATTATTGATTAATTTATCTGAATTAAACTACACAAACGACGAGTGTTTTACATGCATGTAGGGAGCAGGTAGCAGGTACAGCAGCAGTTAAGGAGAGAGAGAGAGAGAGAGAGAGAGAGTGAGAGAGAGAGAGAGAGAGAGAGAGAGAGAGACTTTGGAGAAGAAGAGCAGCAGAGTGAAGCGGAGCGGCAAATTAGAGGAACTCTGTTCTCCTCTACGAGCTCCAGGCGTGACGAGTCGATCGCAGAGCAGAGCGATTCTGCAGGGCAGGACTCGGCGCGGCTCCAGCGGCTGTTGATTAGAGTGACTGGGTGGAGGAGGGACGGCGGAGACCCTCAGAGCGTGATGACTAATAACAGAGGAGGAGGTATCCGCTGTGTTTCAGCCATGCAGGACCTCCTCCCTGTACAGCGTCACCGCACACGCTGAGAGAGAGAGAGAGAGAGAGAGAGAGAGAATGATACGGGGATAGAAGTGAGAGAGAGAGAGAAAGAGACAACGCAGGAGAGAGAGTGATACAGCAAAATAAGGTGGGGAGAGAGGAAAAGAGAGAGGATGCTATAGCAGTAGAAGCTGGACGAGAGAGAGATAGAGAGAGAGTGCAACATAAGCTAGGAAAGAGTGAGAGAAGACGGAAGAGAGAAAATGACACAGAGGTAGAGAGAGAGAGAGAGAGAGAGAGAGAGAGAGAAAGGGATGATGCAGCAGTGGAAGCTGAAAGAGTAAGAGAGGCACGAACAGGGAGGGAAAGGAAAGAAAGGGGGGGAGAGATAGTGATAGCAGCCGAGAGAGAGAGAGAGAGAAAGCAATAAAAGCTAGAAGAGAGATAGAGAAGAGAACGATACAAAGTTGAAGCAGATCAAGCAAGAGCGTCAAAACAGGAGGAGAGAGAGAGAAAGCAAAAGAAGAGAATGATACAGCTACAGAAGCTGAGAGAGAGAGTGATACAGTGAACAAGAAAGGAGAGAGAGAGCGAGAGAGCAAGAAGGAGAGAGAGAGGGTAAGCAGGAAAGAAGGAGAGAGAAAGAGAGAGAGAGATAGAGAGGGGGGGGGGGAGAACTGGGCGTGTCCAGCTTTTGGAGCTGTTCCTGACGCTCCGTCCTCCAGTTCGACCTACAGTGCGGCTGGTGGGCTGGTGGGCTGAGGGTCCGGGATGGAGGATGGGAGTAAAGAACTGAACTCTAGATGAATCTACAGCTCCTCAGCGTTCATGGTGAGTGTCTGAGCTTGGTACCTGTGTAGCTGCTGCTGTGTGGATGCGTTTCCAGTCACTAGCAGAGCTAATTAAAGAAACTCAGCTGATTAGATTACTGGGTCAGTGCAGGACACGGTGTTCCACAGCTTCTCCAGCAGGGGGCGCCGTTAGCCCTCAGATTACTCCACTACCAGGGAGGAAACTCACACCAGCAGGATCCTGCAGTGCATGGGTGTCTGTAGCTACAACTCGGGCAGAGACCAAGCAAAGCGGTCATCAAATTATTCGGAGAAGTTTCTGAGAAGATATCAGATCGTCCACCTGCGTAAGGATGAAGAACGTCAACAAGTTTCCCTAAACCGGAGCTATGGAGAAACAGTGACTCCTAACAACCACCTGAAAGACCTGCTAGACCCACCAATGCTGTCCTCCCATCAGATAAGCAGCACTTTGATCTTGGAGGTCTAGGAGAACATCAAGCTCCACCTTCTCAGATCTGAGAACATCCACAGGTGTTTCTGTCCATCCTTCCACTGTAAGAGGACACCTCAACACTGGGGGGGTCTTACAGGATATGTAGGTGTTCAAGAAGCTTCTCACTGAGAAAAGGAGATACGGACACACCAAACATGGACCGACCACCCCAGAGTCCAGAACCTCAACCTCAATGTGGGATTATTTGGAGGGTGAGAAGAAGCAGAGCCAGCTTCTTAAACTGAACTTGGTGGGGCTGCAGATTTTTGGTTATACAGGGGCTTCAGCTCTTGAATGTTGGTGGGTTTCATCACATGAGCTGCTCACTTCAGGTTCTTCCACAACATTTCTGTAGGATTAAGGTCTGGACTTTGACTTGGTCATTCCAAACATCAACTCTTCTTTAACCATCTTTGGTAGAAGGGTCATTGTTCTTCTGCAGGACCCACATTCTCTCCAGGTCCAGTTCATGGACAGATGTCCTGATATCTTCATTTCGCTGCCATAATCCAGAATTCATTGTTCCATCAATGAAGGTGAGCTGTCCTGCAGAAAAGCAGACCCAAACCTGATACTACCATCACCATGTTTCACAGACGGGATCAGGTTCTTATGCTGGAATGCAGTGTTTTCCTTTCTGCAGATATAACACATCTCATATAAACCAAGAAGGTCTAGCGTGGTTCTCCACAGAACTGTTCCAGTAGCCTTTTAGCTCGTCCACTTGATCTTTATTGAACTGCAGATGGTCAGTGATGTCCTTTTAGGAGATCAGTGAGTTTCTCCATGCAATCTTGCTGTGAACACCACTGTTCAGTGTTCTTCTGTTGTTGGACTCAACTGGCCTTTAGCTGCTTAGATGTTACATAGAGTTCCTGTGTGAACTCATAGGCTATTACAT
>CM038708.1:4676362-4685649 GCA_021613375.1 Megaleporinus macrocephalus
GTTATAAAGCATTATGGTCTCTGACTTCATCAAGTCATATACTCTTGTTTTATATAACGTTATACATGTAATTATAATTACTTCAGACTCTCGTTAACCCTTTCATTAACCAGACTGTAGCTGTGAGGATGGTATATAAATGAGCTCTGTTCTGATTGGCTGGGCCTCATAATATATAAATACTCCTCATAAGGTCACTGTCCACAGTCATTGTGGAAAATACTCCGTTTGAACCTCTGAGAACGTTGAGGAGCACTCGGTTCTCCGTGACGGGGCTGGTTTACGCGGTGCTGGGTCTTGGAGAGAGATTCTTGGTTCACAGAGTGTTTATGAAGGTGCTTGTGTATGATCTAGTTTATGGTTTATAACTATTTTTAAATCCACCCCAAGAGACTCGATGTGTTAGTAACAGTTTAACTGAGTCTATGTTGATGGCTGTAGTTTGGGAATGGGATGTCCAGCATATAGGCACATATAGGGATGAAGGTCAGGTGTCCGCATACTTTTGGTCATATGATGTACTTAAGATACAAGATCCTTGTCTCAGTGGTGAACCTGCTTCAGGGGCATGTTTGTCCTGTGCAGTGGGAGTCAGCTGAATGTCTCTCCCTCTCTCTCTCTCTCTCTCAGTGGACTCGTTCTGCCCCGGGGGGCTGGGTTGACCTTTCCTCTCAGTCAGCTGAAGAGTTCCTCTACGTTCCTCTACGTTCCTCTACGTTCCTCTATGTTCCTCTACGTTCCTCCTGTTTGTTCTCTGCTCTCTGTAGAAACTGGATCCAGTCAGTCTGCACTGAGAGTACCGTGTAGCCCGAATACTGTAAACAACACACACATCACAGTCAGTATCCAGTTCACTGAGTTAACAGAGGACCGAGAACTTGAAACGTTGCTACCGGTAACGCACCCAAGATCAATCAGTTTAATTGAAACCAAAAGGAGATTTTATCTATTACCAGAAGTTTTTGTTCGCCCCCTACGCTTCCTGTAGTGTATTACAGTCTGTCAGAACGACCGTCGCCCCCTACACTTCCTGTAGTGTATTACAATCTGTCAGAATGACCGTCGCCCCCTACGCTTCCTGTAGTGTATTACAGTCTGTCAGAATGACCGTCGCCCCCTACGCTTCCTGTAGTGTATTACAGTCTGTCAGAAGGATCGTCGCCCCCTACACTTCCTGTAGTGTATTACAGTCTGTCAGAAGGATCGTCGCCCCCTACGCTTCCTGTAGTGTATTACAGTCTGTCAGAAGGATCGTCGCCCCCTACGCTTCCTGTAGTGTATTACAGTCTGTCAGAAGGATCGTCGCCCCCTACGCTTCCTGTAGTGTATTACAGTCTGTCAGAAGGATCGTCGCCCCCTACGCTTCCTGTAGTGTATTACAGTCTGTCAGAAGGATCGTCGCCCCCTACACTTCCTGTAGTGTATTACAGTCTGTCAGAAGGATCGTCGCCCCCTACGCTTCCTGTAGTGTATTACAGTCTGTCAGAACGACCGTCTCCCCCTACGCTTCCTGTAGTGTATTACAGTCTGTCAGAACCACCGTCGCCCCCTACGCTTCCTGTAGTGTATTACAGTCTGTCAGAACGACCGTCGCCCCCTACGCTTCCTGTATTGTATTACAGTCTGTCAGAAGGATCGTCGCCCCCTACACTTCCTGTAGTGTATTACAGTCTGTCAGAAGGATCGTCGCCCCCTACGCTTCCTGTAGTGTATTACAGTCTGTCAGAACCACCGTCGCCCCCTACGCTTCCTGTAGTGTATTACAGTCTGTCAGAAGACGTCGCCCCCTACGCTTCCTGTAGTGTATTACAGTCTGTCAGAACCACGTCGCCCCTACGCTTCCTGTAGTGTATTACAGTCTGTCAGAACCACCGTCCCCCTACGCTTCCTGTAGTGTATTACAGTCTGTCAGAACGACCGTCGCCCCCTACGCTTCCTGTAGTGTATTACAGTCTGTCAGAACGACCGTCGCCCCCTACGCTTCCTGTAGTGTATTACAGTCTGTCAGACCACCGTCGCCCCTACGCTTCCTGTAGTGTATTACAGTCTGTCAGAACCACCGTCGCCCCCTACGCTTCCTGTAGTGTATTACAGTCTGTCAGAACACCGTCGCCCCCTACGCTTCCTGTAGTGTATTACAGTCTGTCAGAACCACCGTCGCCCCCTACGCTTCCTGTAGTGTATTACAGTCTGTCAGAAGACGTCGCCCCCTACGCTTCCTGTAGTGTATTACAGTCTGTCAGAACACCGTCGCCCCTACGCTTCCTGTAGTGTATTACAGTCTGTCAGAACCACCGTCGCCCCCTACGCTTCCTGTAGTGTATTACAGTCTGTCAGAAAGGACCGTCGCCCCCTACGCTTCCTGTAGTGTATTACAGTCTGTCAGAACCACCGTCGCCCCCTACGCTTCCTGTAGTGTATTACAGTCTGTCAGAACCACCGTCGCCCCTACGCTTCCTGTAGTGTATTACAGTCTGTCAGAACCACCGTCGCCCCCTACGCTTCCTGTAGTGTATTACAGTCTGTCAGAACCACCGTCGCCCCCTACGCTTCCTGTAGTGTATTACAGTCTGTCAGAAAGACCGTCGCCCCCTACGCTTCCTGTAGTGTATTACAGTCTGTCAGAACGACCGTCGCCCCCTACACTTCCTGTAGTGTATTACAGTCTGTCAGAACCACCGTCGCCCCCTACGCTTCCTGTAGTGTATTACAGTCTGTCAGAACCACCGTCGCCCCCTACGCTTCCTGTAGTGTATTACAGTCTGTCAGAATCACCGTCGCCCCCTACGCTTCCTGTAGTGTATTACAGTCTGTTAGAAATCCAGTATAGAACATTATAGAGCTGTTTTTTTATGTAAACAACAATCAGTTTTGTATATCCTGTATTAAAGAAGTGCTTAGTTTGGCTGTGTGGTGTTGTGTTGGTCTTCAGACTGTGTGCTCTGTGTGGTGTGTGTTGTGATGGGTGTGGTGTGTGTTGTGTGGGTGTGATGAGTGTGTGTATTGATGCTGGTGTTAATGTACTGATATGCTGTCGTGGCGTACTGTATTGGCGTTTGCTGACTCAGAGTTCAGAATTAGCCTGTGAGGGATTTGTACAGTACCAGCAGGCGTGTAGCTTCTTCCTGACGCAGCGCTGCTGCTGCTACTGTTCATAGATTAGTTTCATCTCCGTCACACAGACTGTTCACTCGGCGGTCACAGCTCACACTGCCTGGTCCTCAAACCTCAGCAGATCCCTTCATCAGCTTCATATGAGGAGAACACTGTTCAAACAGATTCACAGTAAACAAAGAGTTTCTGATGGTTCAGAGTTCTGTTCTGTTTAGGACGAGTCCGAATTGATACACACTACTGTGTGAACGTCAGTCAGTCAGTCTGTCAGTCAGTCTGTTACTCGTTCACTCACTCACTTACTCACTCACTCACTCACTCACCAGTCTCACTCTGTCAGCCTCTCTAGAGAGATTCTGGTGCATTTCACCCCAGAACCCTCGCCATCCACTTCAGACCTCGCTAAATGGGCCTCTGCTAACTCTACTCCCAGTTCCTCCCTGCTGTGAGGGTCCCTCACTCACTCACTCAGTCTTTTAGTCTGTCTGAGTCAGTCGCTCACTCAGTCTTTTAGTCTGTCTGAGTCAGTAGCCCACTCAGTCTTTTAGTCTGTCTGAGTCAGTCGCTCACTCACTCTCTTTTAGTCTGTCTGAGTCAGTCGCTCACTCAGTCTTTTAGTCTGTCTGAGTCAGTAGCCCACTCAGTCTTTTAGTCAGTGTCTGAGTCAGTCGCTCACTGTCTTTTAGTCTGTCTGAGTCAGTAGCCACCTCAGTCTTTTAGTCTGTCTGAGTCAGTCGCTCACTCACTCTCTTTTAGTCTGTCTGAGTCAGTCGCTCTCTCAGTCTTTTAGTCTGAGTCAGTCGCTCACTTAGTCTTTTAGTCTGAGTCAGTCGCTCACTTAGTCTTTTAGTCCTGAGTTAGTCGCTCACTCACTTCTTCTAGTCTGTCTGAGTCAGTCCCTCAACTCACTCAGTCTTTTAGTCTGTCTGAGTCAGTAGCCCACTCAGTCTTTTAGTCTGTCTGAGTCAGTAGCCCACTCAGTCTTTTAGTCTGTCTGAGTCAGTCGCTCACTCACTCTCTTTTAGTCTGTCTGAGTCAGTCGCTCACTCAGTCTTTTAGTCTGTCTGAGTCAGTCGCTCACTCACTCTCTTTTAGTCTGTCTGAGTCAGTCGCTCTCTCAGTCTTTTAGTCTGAGTCAGTCGCTCACTTAGTCTTTTAGTCTGAGTCAGTCGCTCACTTAGTCTTTTAGTCTGAGTTAGTCGCTCACTCACTTTCTTCTAGTCTGTCTGAGTCAGTCCCTCACTCACTCAGTCTTTTAGTCTGTCTGAGTCAGTCGCCCACTCAGTCTTTTAGTCTGTCTGAGTCAGTAGCCCACTCAGTCTTTTAGTCTGTCTGAGTCAGTCGCTCACTCACTCTCTTTTAGTCTGTCTGAGTCAGTCGCTCTCTCAGTCTTTTAGTCTGTCTGAGTCAGTCGCTCTCTCAGTCTTTTAGTCTGTCTGAGTCAGTCGCTCACTTAGTCTTTTAGTCTGAGTCAGTCGCTCACTTAGTCTTTTAGTCTGAGTCAGTCGCTCACTTAGTCTTTTAGTCTGAGTTAGTCGCTCACTCACTTTCTTCTAGTCTGTCTGAGTCAGTCCCTCACTCACTCTTTTTTAGTCTGTCTGAGGCAGTCGCTCACTCAGTCTTTTAGTCTGTCTGAGTCAGTCGCTCTCTCAGTCTTTTAGTCTGTCTGAGTCAGTAGCTCACTCACTCTCTTTTAGTCTGTCTGAGTCAGTCCCTCACTCATTCTCTTTTAGTCTGTCTGAGTCAGTCGCTCACTCAGTCTTTTAGTCTGTCTGAGTCAGTCGCTCTCTGTCTTTTAGTCTGTCTGAGTCAGTCGCTCACTTAGTCTTTTAGTCTGAGTCAGTCGCTCACGTTAGTCTTTTAGTCAGTGTCTGAGTCAGTAGCTCACTCAGTCTTTAGTCAGTGTCTGAGTCAGTCGCTCACTCAGTCTTTTAGTCAGTGTCTGAGTCAGTAGCTCACTCACTCTTTTTTAGTCTGTCTGAGGGCAGTCGCTCACTCAGTCTTTTAGTCTGTCTGAGTCAGTCGCTCTCTCAGTCTTTTAGTCTGTCTGAGTCAATAGCTCACTCACTCTCTTTTAGTCTGTCTGAGTCAGTCCCTCACTCACTCTCTTTTAGTCTGTCTGAGTCAGTCGCTCACTCAGTCTTTTAGTCTGTCTGAGTCAGTCGCTCTCTGTCTTTTAGTCTGTCTGAGTCAGTCGCTCACTTAGTCTTTTAGTCTGAGTCAGTCGCTCACTTAGTCTTTTAGTCAGTGTCTGAGTCAGTAGCTCACTCAGTCTTTTAGTCAGTGTCTGAGTCAGTCGCTCACTCAGTCTTTTAGTCAGTGTCTGAGTCAGTAGCTCACTTAGTCTTTTAGTCTGAGTCAGTCGCTCACTTAGTCTTTTAGTCTGAGTTAGTCGCTCACTCACTTTCTTCTAGTCTGTCTGAGTCAGTCCCTCACTCACTCAGTCTTTTAGTCTGTCGAGTCAGGTCGCCCACTCAGTCTCTTTTAGTCTGTCTGAGTCAGTAGCCCACTCAGTCTTTTAGTCTGTCTGAGTCAGTCGCTCACTCACTCTCTTTTAGGTCTGTCTGAGTCAGTCGCTCTCTCAGTCTTTTAGTCTGTCTGAGTCAGTCGCTCTCTCAGTCTTTTAGTCTGTCTGAGTCAGTCGCTCACTTAGTCTTTTAGTCTGAGTCAGTCGCTCACTTAGTCTTTAGTCTGAGTCAGTCGCTCACTTAGTCTTTTAGTCTGAGTTAGTCGCTCACTCACTTTCTTCTAGTCTGTCTGAGTCAGTCCCTCACTCACTCTTTTTTAGTCTGTCTGAGGCAGTCGCTCACTCAGTCTTTTAGTCTGTCTGAGTCAGTCGCTCTCTCAGTCTTTTAGTCTGTCTGAGTCAGTAGCTCACTCACTCTCTTTTAGTCTGTCTGAGTCAGTCCCTCACTCATTCTCTTTTAGTCTGTCTGAGTCAGTCGCTCACCTCAGTCCTTTTAGTCTGTCTGAGTCAGTCGCTCTCTGTCTTTTAGTCTGTCTGAGTCAGTCGCTCACTTAGTCTTTTAGTCTGAGTCAGTCGCTCACTTAGTCTTTTAGTCAGTGTCTGAGTCAGTAGCTCACTCAGTCTTTTAGTCAGTGTCTGAGTCAGTCGCTCACTCAGTCTTTTAGTCAGTGTCTGAGTCAGTAGCTCACTCACTCTTTTTTAGTCTGTCTGAGGCAGTCGCTCACTCAGTCTTTTAGTCTGTCTGAGTCAGTCGCTCTCTCAGTCTTTTAGGTCCTGTCTGAGTCAATAGCTCACTCACTCTCTTTTAGTCTGTCTGAGTCAGTCCCTCACTCCTTCTTTAGTCTGTCTAGTCAGTCGCTCACTCAGTCTTTTAGTCTGCTGAGTCAGTCGCTCTCTGTCTTTTAGTCTGCTGAGTCAGTCGCTCACTTAGTCTTTTAGTCTGAGTCAGTCGCTCACTTAGTCTTTAGTCAGTGTCTGAGTCAGTCGCTCACTCAGTCTTTTAGTCAGTGTCTGAGTCAGTCGCTCACTCAGTCTTTTAGTCAGTGTCTGAGTCAGTAGCTCACTCAGTCTTTTAGTCTGTCTGAGTCAGTAGCTCACTCAGTCTTTTAGTCAGTGTCTGAGTCAGTAGCTCACTCACTCTTTTTTAGTCTGTCTGAGGCAGTCGCTCACTCAGTCTTTTAGTCTGTCTGAGTCAGTCGCTCTCTCAGTCTTTTAGTCTGTCTGAGTCAGTAGCTCACTCACTCTCTTTTAGTCTGTCTGAGTCAGTCCCTCACTCACTCTCTTTTAGTCTGTCTGAGTCAGTCGCTCACTCAGTCTTTTAGTCTGTCTGAGTCAGTCGCTCTCTGTCTTTTAGTCTGTCTGAGTCAGTCGCTCACTTAGTCTTTTAGTCTGAGTCAGTCGCTCACTTAGTCTTTTAGTCAGTGTCTGAGTCAGTAGCTCACTCAGTCTTTTAGTCAGTGTCTGAGTCAGTCGCTCACTCAGTCTTTTAGTCAGTGTCTGAGTCAGTCGCTCACTCAGTCTTTTAGTCAGTGTCTGAGTCAGTCGCTCACTCAGTCTTTTAGTCTGTCTGAGTCAGTAGCTCACTCAGTCTTTTAGTCAGTGTCTGAGTCAGTCGCTCACTCAGTCTTTTAGTCTGTCTGAGTCAGTAGCCCACTCAGTCTTTTAGTCTGTCTGAGTCAGTAGCCCACTCAGTCTTTTAGTCTGTCTGAGTCAGTAGCCCACTCAGTCTTTTAGTCTGTCTGAGTCAGTCGCTCACTCACTCTCTTTTAGTCTGTCTGAGTCAGTCGCTCTCTCAGTCTTTTAGTCTGTCTGAGTCAGTCGCTCTCTCAGTCTTTTAGTCTGTCTGAGTCAGTCGCTCACTTAGTCTTTTAGTCTGAGTCAGTCGCTCACTTAGTCTTTTAGTCTGAGTTAGTCGCTCACTCACTTTCTTCTAGTCTGTCTGAGTCAGTCCCTCACTCAATCTTTTTTAGTCTGTCTGAGGCAGTCGCTCACTCAGTCTTTTAGTCTGTCTGAGTCAGTCGCTCTCTCAGTCTTTTAGTCTGTCTGAGTCAGTAGCTCACTCACTCTCTTTTAGTCTGTCTGAGTCAGTCCCTCACTTAGTCTTTTAGTCTGAGTCAGTCGCTCACTTAGTCTTTTAGTCTGAGTTAGTCGCTCACTCACTTTCTTCTAGTCTGTCTGAGTCAGTCCCTCACTCAATCTTTTTTAGTCTGTCTGAGGCAGTCGCTCACTCAGTCTTTTAGTCTGTCTGAGTCAGTCGCTCTCTCAGTCTTTTAGTCTGTCTGAGTCAGTAGCTCACTCACTCTCTTTTAGTCTGTCTGAGTCAGTCGCTCACTTAGTCTTTTAGTCTGAGTCAGTCGCTCACTTAGTCTTTTAGTCAGTGTCTGAGTCAGTAGCTCACTCAGTCTTTTAGTCAGTGTCTGAGTCAGTCGCTCACTCAGTCTTTTAGTCAGTGTCTGAGTCAGTAGCTCACTCAGTCTTTTAGTCTGTCTGAGTCAGTAGCTCACTCAGTCTTTTAGTCAGTGTCTGAGTCAGTCGCTCACTCAGTCTTTTAGTCTGTCTGAGTCAGTAGCCCACTCAGTCTTTTAGTCAGTGTCTGAGTCAGTCACTCACTCAGTCTTTTAGTCTGTCTGAGTCAGTCGCTCACTCAGTGTTTTAGTCTGTCTGAGTCAGTCGCTCACTCAGTCTTTTAGTCTGCCTGAGTCAGTAGCCCACTCAGTCTTTTAGTCTGTCTGAGTCAGTAGCACACTCAGTCTTTTAGTCAGTGTCTGAGTCAGTCAGTCACTCACTCAGTCTTTTAGTCTGTCTGAGTCAGTCGCTCACTCAGTGTTTTAGTCTGTCTGAGTCAGTCGCTCACTCAGTCTTTTAGTCTGCCTGAGTCAGTAGCCCACTCAGTCTTTTAGTCTGTCTGAATCAGTAGCTCACTCAGTCTTTTAGTCTGTCTGAGTCAGTAGCTCACTCAGTCTTTTAGTCTGTCTGAGTCAGTAGCTCACTCAGTCTTTTAGTCTGTCTGAGTCAGTAGCTCACTCAGTCTTTTAGTCTGTCTGAGTCAGTTGCTCACTCAGTCTTTTAGTCTGTCTGAGTCAATCGCTCACACACTCTCTTTTAGTCTGTCTGAGTCAGTAGCTCACTCAGTCTTTTAGTCTGTCTGAGTCAGTAGCTCACTCAGTCTTTTAGTCTGTCTGAGTCAGTCGCTCACTCAGTCTTTTAGTCTGTCTGAGTCAGTCGCTCACTCAGTCTTTCAGTCAGTGTCTGAGTCAGTCGCTCACTCAGTCTTTCAGTCAGTGTCTGAGTCAGTCGCTCACTCAGTCTTTCAGTCAGTGTCTGAGTCAGTCGCTCACTCAGTCTTTCAGTCAGTGTCTGAGTCAGTCGCTCACTCAGTCTTTCAGTCAGTGTCTGAATCAGTCGCTCACTCAGTCTGTTCCTGTTATTCAGTTACTCACTCATTCACTCAGTCTTTGAGTCAGTGTCTCCGTCAGTCGCCCACTCAGTCTTTCAGTCAAATGTTGCGTCACATACTCATTTAGTCTGGTCCTGTTATTCAGTCACTTGCTTACTGTCAGTCACTCACTCACTCAGTTTTTAATTGTCAGTCACTCAGTCTGTTCCTCTGCCATTCAGTCAGGCTTTTGTTCAGTCTCTGTCATTCACTGTCATTCAGTCTCTTGGTCAGTCAGTCATTCATTCAGTCAGTCGCTCACTCAGTCTT
>CM038708.1:4686649-4704149 GCA_021613375.1 Megaleporinus macrocephalus
GAGAGAGTGCGACAGGGGAAAAGAGAATAAGAGAGACAGACAGAGAAAAAGAGAGGAAGGACAAAAAAAGAGAAACAGACAGAGTAATATTTCTATATATGGGCTCCAACTTCACTGTTTACTCTCTCAACACATTCAGATCTAAACCTTGTTTTTTATATATATATATGTATGTATGTATGTATGTATTTATATATAAACTTGTGACTGGTGGTGTGTAGTGTTGTTACTGGCCCAGTAAGCGGCGTATTATTCATAACTGGGTTTAAACTCTGGTCTGGTGGGCGAGACTGTTACACAGTACTGAAGTAACTAACTTCATCAGTGACTGACTGTTAACTGAGTTTATGATTACGTGCATGTTTCTCACTCCTACAGCTTTCTCCTGTTCGGGGGAAATTCTTCTTATATTTAGACTGAAGGAGGCGCGTGTGCGTGTGCACTACTAAGCGTGCTGCAGTGGCAGCAAAGTCGTGGAATCACAGATGATTCTAGCTCTCGAGGTCACAGAATTCTGAAAGTTCTGAGTTATTTTAGGTGCAAGACGTTGAGCTATTCTGGAACATCTGACACACGAATGAAGAAATCACCAGTTTAGTAACACGCGGGGTTAACAGAGGGACATGACTCTAAACATGCTGCACAGATGTTCCAGTTACAGTCCACCCAGTCCTGAACATTACACAGTTTCTATAGAAAACAGGGCACAGACATATACTGACTCACATCCTACTGAACTGCCTAAGTAAACACTGACTCTATATGAGCTGTGTAAGTAGTGCACTGACTCTGTATGAACTGTGTAAGTAGTGCACTGACTCTGTATGAACTGTGTAAGTAGTGCACTGACTCTGTATGAACTGTGTAAGTAGTGCACTGACTCTGTATGAGCTGTATAAGTAGTGCTTTGACTCTGTATGAGCTGTGTAAGTAGTGTACTGACTGTATGATCTGTGTAAGTAGTGCACTGACTCTGTATGAACTGTGTAAGTAGTGCACTGACTCTGTATGAGCTGTGTAAGTAGTGTACTGACTCTGTATGAGCTGTGTAAGTAGTGCACTGACTCTGTATGAGCTGTGTAAGTAGTGTACTGACTCTGTATGAACTGTGTAAGTAGTGCACTGACTCTGTATGAGCTGTGTAAGTAGTGCACTGACTCTGTATGAGCTGTGTAAGTAGTGCACTGACTCTGTATGAGCTGTGTAAGTAGTGCACTGACTCTGTATGAGCTGTGTAAGTAGTGCACTGACTCTGTATGAGCTGTGTAAGTAGTGCACTGACTCTGTATGAGCTGTGTAAGTAGTGCACTGACTCTGTATGAGCTGTGTAAGTAGTGCACTGACTCTGTATGAGCTGTGTAAGTAGTGCACTGACTCTGTATGAGCTGTGTAAGTAGTGCACTGACTCTGTATGAGCTGTGTAAGTAGTGCACTGACTCTGTATGAACTGTGTAAGTAGTGCACTGACTCTGTATGAACTGTGTAAGTAGTGCACTGACTCTGTATGAACTGTGTAAGTAGTGCACTGACTCTGTATGAACTGTGTAAGTAGTGCACTGACTCTGTATGAACTGGGTAAGTAGTGCACTGACTCTGTATGAACTGTGTAAGTAGTGCACTGACTCTGTATGAACTGTGTAAGTAGTGCACTGACTCTGTATGAGCTGTGTAAGTAGTGCACTGACTCTGAGCTGTGTAAGTAGTGTACTGACTCTGTATGAACTGTGTAAGTAGTGTACTGACTCTGTATGAACTGTGTAAGTAGTGTACTGACTCTGTATGAACTGTGTAAGTAGTGCACTGACTCTGTATGAGCTGTGTAAGTAGTGCACTGACTCTGTATGAGCTGTGTAAGTAGTGCACTGACTCTGTATGAACTGTGTAAGTAGTGTACTGACTCTGTATGAACTGTGTAAGTAGTGTACTGACTGTATGAACTGTGTAAGTAGTGTACTGACTCTGTATGAGCTGTGTAAGTAGTGCACTGACTCTGTATGAACTGTGTAAGTAGTGCAGACTCTGTATGAGCTGCGTAAGTAGTGTACTGACTCTGTATGAACTGTGTAAGTAGTGCACTGACTCTGTATGAGCTGTATAAGTAGTGTACTGACTGTATGAACTGTGTAAGTAGTGCACTGACTCTGTATGAACTGTGTAAGTAGTGTACTGACTCTGTATGAACTGTGTAAGTAGTGCACTGACTCTGTATGAGCTGTATAAGTAGTGCTTTGACTCTGTATGAGCTGTGTAAGTAGTGTACTGACTGTATGAACTGTGTAAGTAGTGCACTGACTCTGTATGAACTGTGTAAGTAGTGCAGACTCTGTATGAGCTGCGTAAGTAGTGTACTGACTCTGTATGAACTGTGTAAGTAGTGCACTGACTCTGTATGAACTGTATAAGTAGTGTACTGACTGTATGAACTGTGTAAGTAGTGCACTGACTCTGTATGAACTGTGTAAGTAGTGTACTGACTCTGTATGAACTGTGTAAGTAGTGTACTGACTCTGTATGAACTGTGTAAGTAGTGCACTGACTCTGTATGAGCTGTATAAGTAGTGCTTTGACTCTGTATGAGCTGTATAAGTAGTGCTTTGACTCTGTATGATCTGTGTAAGTAGTGCAGACTCTGTATGAGCTGCGTAAGTAGTGTACTGACTCTGTATGAACTGTGTAAGTAGTGCACTGACTCTATGAGCTGTATAAGTAGTGTACTGACTGTATGAACTGTGTAAGTAGTGCACTGACTCTGTATGAACTGTGTAAGTAGTGCACTGACTCTGTATGAACTGTGTAAGTAGTGCACTGACTCTGTATGAACTGTGTAAGTAGTGCACTGACTCTGTATGAGCTGTATAAGTAGTGTACTGACTGTATGAACTGTGTAAGTAGTGCACTAACTCTGTATGAGCTGTGCAAGTAGTGCACTGACTCTGTATGAGCTGTGTAAGTAGTGTACTGACTGTATGAACTGTGTAAGTAGTGCACTGACTCTGTATGAACTGTGTAAGTAGTGCACTGACTCTGTATGAGCTGTATAAGTAGTGCTTTGACTCTGTATGAACTGTGTTAGTAGTGTACTGACTCTGTATGATCTGTGTAAGTAGTGCACTGACTCTGTATGAACTGTGTAAGTAGTGCACTAACTCTGTATGAGCTGTGCAAGTAGTGCACTGACTCTGTATGAGCTGTGTAAGTAGTGCACTGACTCTGTATGAGCTGTGTAAGTAGTGCACTGACTGTATGAGCTGTGTAAGTAGTGCACTGACTGTATGAGCTGTGTAAGTAGTGCACTGACTCTGTATGAACTGTGTAAGTAGTGCACTAACTCTGTATGAGCTGTGCAAGTAGTGCACTGACTCTGTATGAGCTGTGCAAGTAGTGCACTGACTCTGTATGAGCTGTGTAAGTAGTGCACTGACTCTGTATGAGCTGTGTAAGTAGTGCACTGACTGTATGAGCTGTGTAAGTAGTGCACTGACTCTGTATGAGCTGTGTAAGTAGTGCACTGACTGTATGAGCTGTGTAAGTAGTGTACTTGCTCTGTATGAGCTGTGTAAGTAGTGTACTGACTCTGTATGAGCTAACTTCTAACTGTGCTGATCTCTTTACGGTAGATGTTCTCTAACTGTGCTGATCTCTTTACGGTAGATGTTCTCTAACTGTGCTGATCTCTTTACGGTAGATGTTCTCTAACTGTGCTGATCTCTTTACGGTAGATGTTCTCTAACTGTGCTGATCTCTTTACGGTAGATGTTCTCTAACTGTGCTGATCTCTTTACGGTAGATGTTCTCTAACTGTGCTGATCTCTTTACAGTGGATGTTCTCTAACTGTGCTGATCTATTTACGGTAGATGTTCTCTAACTGTGCTGATCTATTTACGGTAGATGTTCTCTAACTGTGCTGATCTCTTTACGGTAGATGTTCTCTAGCTGTGCTGATCTCTTTACGGTAGATGTTCTCTAGCTGTGCTGATCTCTTTACGGTAGATGTTCTCTAACTGTGCTGATCTATTTACGGTAGATGTTCTCTAACTGTGCTGATCTATTTACGGTAGATGTTCTCTAACTGTGCTGATCTATTTACGGTAGATGTTCTCTAACTGTGCTGATCTCTTTACAGTAGATGTTCTCTAACTGTGCTGATCTCTTTACGGTAGATGTTCTCTAACTGTGCTGATCTCTTTACGGTAGATGTTCTCTAACTGTGCTGATCTATTTACGGTAGATGTTCTCTAGCTGTGCTGATCTCTTTACGGTAGATGTTCTCTAACTGTGCTGATCTATTTACGGTAGATGTTCTCTAACTGTGCTGATCTATTTACGGTAGATGTTCTCTAACTGTGCTGATCTATTTACGGTAGATGTTCTCTAACTGTGCTGATCTATTTACGGTAGATGTTCTCTAACTGTGCTGATCTCTTTACAGTAGATGTTCTCTAACCGTGCTGATCTATTTACGGTAGATGTTCTCCAACTGTGCTGATCTATTTACGGTAGATGTTCTCCAACTGTGCTGATCTCTGTGCTGTCTGTAGGATCTTCACGCTGTACAGTAAATCCCTCCCGCTGGACGTGGCGTGTCGTGTGTGGGACGTGTTCTGTCGGGATGGTGAGGAGTTCCTTTTCCGAACCGCGCTGGGAATCCTGCGGCTGTACGAGGACGTGCTCACTCACATGGACTTCATTCACAATGCTCAGTTCCTCACACGGCTCCCCGAACACATCAACACTCACACACTCTTCGCCTCCATCGCAGCTGTCAGCATGAACTGCAGGAACAGGAAGTGGACTCAGGTACACAAAAGCTCTCACTCTCTCATTGCTGACTTTGGGGGGGGCTTGCGTAAGCTGAACCCGAGATTAGATTGTTTTCAGATGGACTCGTGCTCAGTTTACATCTAGGGTCTGTCTCAAATCCTAGTGAGTGTGTAAGTAGGCTGTCTAGGTAGTGAGTGTGTAAGTAGGCTGTCTAGGTAGTGAGTGTGTAAGTAGGCTGTCTAGGTAGTGAGTGTGTAAGTAGGCTGTCTAGGTAGTGAGTGTGTAAGTAGGCTGTCTAGGTAGTGAGTGTGTAAGTATCAGCGTTCTCTCCTCATCTCTCCTCATAAAACAGATTACTGAGACGCTCTAGTTAGAGAGAGACTGCGTCGCGGCTTGTTCCCGCCCACTGCAGCACGCCACCGGTGGTTTAGCTGGTTGCTAAGCTACCGGCCGGCATCCAAAACAATAGCTAGAGGCTTAAAACTCTGCTAGCATGAATGCTAATGTCTGGAGTATAAAAGTGTAAATGGTGAAGGACTCGTTACAGAGTTGATAATTAAATACTGTTTTGTGTGATTATATGACCAGAAACACATTAAAACTCCAGAGAATCAAAATAACTCACATTTTAAAACCACTTCACTGCTCCTAGATCAGCCTGCACTGCATCATGGGATTGTCTGAGCGGCTGAGGAAGAGTTCGATGCTTCTTTAAAATCAGGTGTAAATAAGGTTCCTCAGTAGACAGTGTGTTTAAGGTGTGTAAGAATTGGGACAATCTACATGTCAGGAGTACATACTATGACGTAATATGCTGCCTATGTAGGAGCTCAGTAGGATTTGAGACACACCCATGGTTTGACTGTATATCACACGGGGTCAGTGTTCTGTGCGACTGCATCATGTTTGGCTTGCGGACCCTCACACCATTTACAATTCAAGTACACAAACCTACATTACAGATATAAAGACCCTCAGATTGATGACATAAGCGACTTGGGTCCCAATATTAAGTGCAAGGCCCGTGCAGGCCAGTGGCGCAGGGGGGGGAGGGGTGGACAGTCGTGCTCAGACCTCTGGGTTAGGGTTTAGGTTTGTTTTGTCTCACGTTGGTACTGACTGTCTGGTTACTCTGTTCATACTCTGTTTGTGACATCATAAATCTCCTCATATGTTTCCACTCTATAGGTTCTTCACGCTCTTCAGAAAGACTTGGAACGGGCCAGTCCTGTACTGAAGCGCTGATGGAAACACCTCGCATACCTGGAGTAACAGAGACGAGAAGATCCAGCTGCAGTCTCTGTACATGAGCCGAACATTAAGACTCAGGACCCGTATACCTCCTCTAACTGCTGGAGTCAAACCTTCTGGTGATCTGAACACGTTGCACATCAGGAGATGCTTTACAGTGGACAGAATTCTCCTGCGGGGACTGAAGGAGGGCGCCACACTAATTCACACCTTAAAGCAATAGTTTGACCAAAAATCTCATTTTTAAACCCCAATCCAAGACCGGCCTGGTGTCTGAACTTTGCTTCTTTGGTTTTTGGACTTAAGCTACTTAAGATTACTTAATTAGTAATCTAAGCTTTCAGCCTCGGAAGACCTTCACATGCACATACAGTGTAGCATCATGTCATATAGTAGTACTTATCCTGCAATAGCACATCATATCATGCAGTAGAACATCATGTCATGCAGTAGAACATCATGTAATTTGGTAGAACATGGTTATACAGTAAAATTGTAGGTCATACGGTAGCAAATTGTCTTTTGGTGGATCAGTAGCAGTAGAGCAGTCTGTCATATGGTGGAGCAATGTGTCAATATGGTGGAGCATCATTTCACACAGTGGAACATCATTTCATACAGTAGAACCTCATGTCATTTGGTAGAACGTGGTTATGCAGTAAAACCTGTACGTCATACGGTAGAACATAAAGTCTTTTGGTGGATCAGTAATAGAAGAGCAGTGTCATACTGTAGAGCACTGTCATATGGTATAGCATCATTTTGTACAGTAGAACATCATGTCATACGGTAGAGCATGTCATTCAGTATATTGTTCAACCGTATGTCATTTGGTAGAACATAATGTCAGCATAGCATCATGTCATATAGCTGAGCATATCCTGTAGTAGAACATCATGTCATGCAGTAGAACAGTATGTCACACAATAAAGCATTGTCATTTGGTGGATCAGTAGCAGTAGAGCAGGCTGTCATACTGTAGAGCAGTCAGTCATATGGTTGAGCAATGTGTTATATGGTAGAGTATCATTTCAGAACATGGTTATACAGTAAAACCTGTGTGTCATACGGTGGAACATTGTCTTTTGGTGGATCAGTAATAGTAGAACAGTGTCATACTTTAGAGCAGTCTGTCATATGATAGAGCTATTTGTCATACGGTAGAGCATCATTTCATACGGTAGATCATGTCATACAGTAGAACCGCATATCATGCAGTAGAACAGTATGTCATATTGTTCAACCGTATGTCATTTGGTAGAACATAATGTCAGCATACAGCATCATGTCATATAGTTGAGCATATCATGTAGTACAACAGTATGTCATACAATAGAGCATTGTCATTTGGTGGATCAGTAGCAGTAGAGCAGTCTGTCATATGATGTTACACAGGTTTTACTGTATAACCATGTTCTACCAAATGAAATGATGCTCTACTGTATGTCATACGGTAGAACATTGTCTTTTGGTGGATCAGTAATAGTAGAACAGTATGTCGTACTGTAGAGCAATTTGTCATACCGTAGAGCATAATTTTATACGGATGTTCATGTCATATAGTAGAACACCATGTCATGCAGTAGGACAGTATGTCATATTGTTTAATCGTATGTCATTTGGTAGAACATAATGTCAGCATAGCATCATGTTGCATCGTGTCATATAGTTGAGCATATCCGGCAGAAGAACATAATGTCAACAGTAGAGCAGTATGTCATACGGTAGAACATCATCAACAGTAGAGCAGTATGTCATACGGTAGAACATCGTCAACAGTAGAGCAGTATGTCATACGGTAGAACATCGTCAACAGTAGAGCAGTATGTCATACGGTAGAACATCATCAACAGTAGAGCAGTATGTCATACGGTAGAACATCGTCAACAGTAGAGCAGTATGTCATACGGTAGAACATCGTCAACAGTAGAGCAGTATGTCATACGGTAGAACATCGTCAACAGTAGAGCAGTATGTCATACGGTAGAACATCGTCAACAGTAGAGCAGTATGTCATACGGTAGAACATCATCAACAGTAGAGCAGTATGTCATACGGTAGAACATCGTCAACAGTAGAGCAGTATGTCATACGGTAGAACATCGTCAACAGTAGAGCAGTATGTCATACGGTAGAACATCAACAGTAGAGCAGTATGTCATACGGTAGAAACATCGTCAACAGTAGAGCAGCATGTCATACGGTAGAACATCAACAGTAGAGCAGTATGTCATACGGTAGAACATCAACAGTAGAGCAGTATGTCATACGGTACAACATCGTCAACAGTAGAGCAGCATGTCATACGGTAGAACATCGTCAACAGTAGAGCAGTATGTCATACGGTAGAACATCGTCAACAGTAGAGCAGTATGTCATACGGTAGAACATCGTCAACAGTAGAGCAGTATGTCATACGGTAGAACATCGTCAACAGTAGAGCAGTATGTCATACGGTAGAACATCGTCAACAGTAGAGCAGCATGTCATACGGTAGAACATCAACAGTAGAGCAGTATGTCATACGGTAGAACATCAACAGTAGAGCAGTATGTCATACGGTAGAACATCGTCAACAGTAGAGCAGTATGTCATACGGTAGAACATCGTCAACAGTAGAGCAGTATGTCATACGGTAGAACATCAACAGTAGAGCCGTATGTCATACGGTAGAACATCAACAGTAGAGCAGTATGTCATACGGTACAACATCAACAGTAGAGCAGTATGTCATACGGTATAACATCAACAGTAGAGCAGTATGTCATACGGTACAACATCGTCAACAGTAGAGCAGTATGTCATACGGTACAACATCAACAGTAGAGCAGTATGTCATACGGTAGAACATCAACAGTAGAGCAGCATGTCATACGGTAGAACATCAACAGTAGAGCAGTATGTCATACGGTACAACATCGTCAACAGTAGAGCAGTATGTCATACGGTAGAACATCAACAGTAGAGCAGTATGTCATACGGTAGAACATCAACAGTAGAGCAGTACGTCATACGGTAGAACATCAACAGTAGAGCAGTATATCAGCTCATCTTAGCAGAAGCTTCTAGTCTTGCAGACTGCATGCGTCCTTACACGTTTACCTTGATCCGTGGTTTGTAGCTCCAGTGCTAAACTAAAGAAGCGAACTTCAGAACCCAGACTAGCTCTGGCCGACGTTCAGAGCGATTTTTGAACAAACTATCACCTTAAACTGTGTTTTTAATGTTTGTTCCTGATACGCTGAACGGACAAAGAATCTCTAATCGCTCTCGTCCCTCCATCCTCAGTCTCCAGCCAGCCCACCCTCAGTCTGTTCTGGAATTTCTTCGTTCTGGGGTTTGTCCACTATGTTTGTGTGTTTGTGTGTAAACGAGCTACTGACATTAAAATATCAGCGTAACTAAAAGATTTTATTAGCTTGTGAAAGAGAAAATGGTCCAAATCTGCGTTATTTAAAGCTGGATTCGTGGATTATGGCTTTAGGGTTTGGGTCTCCGGGTTGGTATCCCACCTATAGAGGAAAGTAATGTATTGAAAATATGTTGCAATAAATTCTATTTATGTTTTATAATATAGTCATAACATATACTGGTATTTAACTGTCCCGGAGTACTAATGTCTACTAGTTCATATTATCATTGCTGTCCTGACGAAGCCTGTAATATCAGGACTGGGACAAGAACACAAACAATTAATAAAGTCATTAATTAACTTTAATTAAAATGAATTGGAAGTAAGTTTGGATGGCTTCACAAGATGTACAGCACAGCCTGCAGTAAAGGTGGACAACAAAACAGGTGGATGGTTTTGAAACGACAGTGATATTTTATCTGGAATTTCATTTTTGTTTGTGTTTGTTTGTTTGTACAAATTTGAGGATTTGTGTCAGACCCTGTGATCAGTGGTCACAAACGAGTTTCTGTGGTTTTGCCTTTGAAATTTCATCTGTGTTACTGTTTCTCTTTTTTATGGTACTCGTCTGGTTTGATGTGTTTGTTTGTTTGTTTGTTTGTTTATTTGCTTTGCATATTAATTGGTTTGTTTGTTTCAGCCAGTTATGAAGAGTCCTGTGTTCATGCTGGCTGACGTGGTGAGGTGGACTTGTTTGTGTTAGTTTGACCGTCTGGTCTGGGAAAGCTGCACTAGGTCTCCGGATGAATCTCTGGAGACGAACTGAAACTGCACTTGGTGTGAAAAATGGAGGACAAAATTACTCAAAACGAGCTTTTAAACCAATAAATCATCGATGGGTTAATAAACGAAGCGTCACATTTTTAATAAAAACTCTTATTCATGTTGGGCCTCCATGACGGGGCTCTGTTTTTCCTGAACTCAGTGTTTAATATGAAGTCTGTGGTGAAGCACCTTTAGCATTTAGCGTCATGATCTCACTGTTCGACCCATCTTTCTCTCTCCTGTTTTTTTTCTTTTCCCTCCTTTCTTTCTATCTTTTCTATCAAATCTGTGTTTGATTACTGAGGTTTACTTAATTAGCTTTAGCACTTAAGCCATTAGGCTAATGTAACTAACAAACAAAGCAATCTGTTATAGCCATAAAAGTTTGTAGCAACCATCTTGTAGTTTGCTAAACATTGTAGGAAGTGATGTTTTTTGAATATCTTGACGAGATGTAATAATTTAGGAATGTTCAATCTACGTCTATCCTAGACAGGAAATCAAACCCCATGTAGCTAACAAGCAAACTTTGCCGCAAAGGTAAGTAGTCGCTACCAGGAAGCCTGAATTTTGTCTAAATGTGTTCATTTTTATGTAATACTGTTAGAAATCATATTTTTTTAATATTTAGCCACGTTTATTGAGGCGACTGTAATAATTTCGGACTGCGGTTTCTGTATTATGGTTGTACAAAAGCTCCAGTGTAAAACCTAAGAAACCAAATTAAGACACCAAACATGTCTAGGATGACTGACTATATTTGGGGATGAAGGTAACTGTAAATTAGATGTTTTGTCGAGCCGTTACCTACAAGGACGTCATAGCATCTTTAGCTAGCATGTAACAAATTGGGCAAAATATCGAATCGCACTTGTTCTGATCAATATTGTGATTGTTACCAAGGAATTGAGGTCCAGGCCAAAAAGCTTAAGGTTAGGGTTTATTAGGTTTAAAGTCAGTGCACTACTTACACAGCTCATACAGAGTCAATGCACTACTTACACAGCTCATACAGAGTCAGTACACTACTTACACAGCTCATACAGAGTCAGTGCACTACTTACACAGCTCATACAGAGTCAGTGCACTACTTACACAGCTCATACAGAGTCAGTGCACTACTTACACAGCTCATACAGAGTCAGTGCACTACTTACACAGCTCATACAGAGTCAGTGCACTACTTACACAGTTCATACAAAGTCAGTGCACTACTTACACAGCTCATACAGAGTCAGTACACTACTTACACAGCTCATACAGAGTCAGTGCACTACTTACACAGCTCATACAGAGTCAGTACACTACTTACACAGCTCATACAGAGTCAGTGCACTACTTACACAGATCATACAGAGTCAGTACACTACTTACACAGCTCATACAGAGTCAGTACACTACTTACACAGTTCATACAGAGTCAGTGTACTACTTACACAGTTCATACAGAGTCAGTACACTACTTACACAGCTCATACAGAGTCAGTGCACTACTTACACAGATCATACAGAGTCAGTGCGCTACTTACACAGCTCATACAGAGTCAGTGCGCTACTTACACAGCTCATACAGAGTCAGTGTCTACTTACACAGCTCATACAGAGTCAGTGTCTACTTACACAGCTCATACAGAGTCAGTGCACTACTTACACAGTTCATACAGAGTCAGTACACTACTTACACAGTTCATACAGAGTCAGTGCACTACTTACACAGTTCATACAGAGTCAGTGTACTACTTACACAGCTCATACAGAGTCAGTACACTACTTACACAGCTCATACAGAGTCAGTACACTACTTACACAGCTCATACAGAGTCAGTATCTACTTACACAGCTCATACAGAGTCAGTGCACTACTTACACAGCTCATACAGAGTCAGTGCACTACTTACACAGTTCATACAGAGTCAGTGCACTACTTACACAGTTCATACAGAGTCAGTACACTACTTACACAGTTCATACAGAGTCAGTGCACTACTTACACAGTTCATACAGTCAGTGCACTACTTACACAGCTCATACAGAGTCAGTGCACTACTTACACAGCTCATACAGAGTCAGTGCACTACTTACACAGATCATACAGAGTCAGTACACTACTTACACAGCTCATACAGAGTCAGTGCGCTACTTACACAGCTCATACAGAGTCAGTGCACTACTTACACAGATCATACAGAGTCAGTGTACTACTTACACAGATCATACAGAGTCAGTACACTACTTACACAGCTCATACAGAGTCAGTACACTACTTACACAGTTCATACAGTCAGTGCACTACTTACACAGCTCATACAGAGTCAGTGCACTACTTACACAGCTCATACAGAGTCAGTGCACTACTTACACAGATCATACAGAGTCAGTGCGCTACTTACACAGATCATACAGAGTCAGTACACTACTTACACAGCTCATACAGAGTCAGTGCGCTACTTACACAGATCATACAGAGTCAGTGTACTACTTACACAGATCATACAGAGTCAGTACACTACTTACACAGTTCATACAGAGTCAGTACACTGCTTACACAGTTCATACAGAGTCAGTGCACTACTTACACAGATCATACAGAGTCAGTGCACTACTTACACAGCTCATACAGAGTCAGTGCACTACTTACACAGATCATACAGAGTCAGTGCGCTACTTACACAGATCATACAGAGTCAGTACACTACTTACACAGCTCATACAGAGTCAGTGCGCTACTTACACAGATCATACAGAGTCAGTACACTACTTACACAGTTCATACAGAGTCAGTACACTACTTACACAGATCATACAGAGTCAGTACACTACTTACACAGCTCATACAGAGTCAGTGCGCTACTTACACAGATCATACAGAGTCAGTGTACTACTTACACAGATCATATAGAGTCAGTACACTACTTACACAGTTCATACAGTCAGTGCACTACTTACACAGCTCATACAGAGTCAGTACACTACTTACACAGTTCATACAGAGTCAGTGCACTACTTACACAGCTCATACAGAGTCAGTGCACTACTTACACAGTTCATACAGAGTCAGTGCACTACTTACACAGCTCATACAGAGTCAGTGTACTACTTACACAGCTCATACAGAGTCAGTGTACTACTTACACAGATCATACAGAGTCAGTACACTACTTACACAGCTCATACAGAGTCTGCACTACTTACACAGCTCATACAGAGTCAGTGTACTACTTACACAGATCATACAGAGTCAGTACACTACTTACACAGCTCATACAGAGTCTGCACTACTTACACAGCTCATACAGAGTCAGTGTACTACTTACACAGATCATACAGAGTCAGTGTACTACTTACACAGATCATACAGAGTCAGTGCGCTACTTACACAGCTCATACAGTCAGTGCACTACTTACACAGCTCATACAGAGTCAGTGCGCTACTTACACAGCTCATACAGTCAGTGTACTACTTACACAGCTCATACAGAGTCAGTGTACTACTTACACAGATCATACAGAGTCAGTACACTACTTACACAGCTCATACAGAGTCTGCACTACTTACACAGCTCATACAGAGTCAGTGTACTACTTACACAGATCATACAGAGTCAGTACACTACTTACACAGCTCATACAGAGTCTGCACTACTTACACAGCTCATACAGAGTCAGTGTACTACTTACACAGATCATACAGAGTCAGTGTACTACTTACACAGATCATACAGAGTCAGTGCGCTACTTACACAGCTCATACAGTTAGTGCACTACTTACACAGATCATACAGAGTCTGCACTACTTACACAGATCATACAGAGTCAGTACACTACTTACACAGCTCATACAGAGTCTGCACTACTTACACAGATCATAGAGTCAGTGCACTACTTACACAGATCATACAGAGTCAGTGCGCTACTTACACAGCTCATACAGAGTCAGTGTCTACTTACACAGTTCATACAGTCAGTGCGCTACTTACACAGCTCATACAGAGTTAGTGCACTACTAACACAGCTCATACAGAGTCAGTGCACTACTTACACAGCTCATACAGAGTCAGTGCACTACTTACACAGCTCATACAGAGTCAGTACACTACTAACACAGTTCATACAGAGTCAGTACACTACTTACACAGCTCATACAGAGTCAGTACACTACTTACACAGTTCATACAGAGTCAGTGTCTACTTACACAGCTCATACAGAGTTAGTGCACTACTAACACAGCTCATACAGAGTCAGTACACTACTTACACAGATCATACAGAGTCAGTGCACTACTTACACAGCTCATACAGAGTCAGTGCACTACTTACACAGCTCATACAGAGTCAGTACACTACTTACACAGCTCATACAGAGTTAGTGCACTACTAACACAGCTCATACAGAGTAAGTACACTACTAACACAGCTCATACAGAGTCAGTGCACTACTTACACAGATCATACAGAGTCAGTACACTACTTACACAGCTCATACAGAGTCAGTACACTACTTACACAGCTCATACAGAGTCAGTACACTACTTACACAGCTCATACAGAGTCAGTGTCTACTTACACAGTTCATACAGTCAGTGCACTACTTACACAGCTCATACAGAGTCAGTGCACTACTTACACAGATCATACAGAGTCAGTACACTACTTACACAGTTTATACAGAGTCAGTGTCTACTTACACAGTTCATACAGAGTCAGTGCACTACTTACACAGCTCATACAGAGTCAGTGCGCTACTTACACAGTTCATACAGAGTCAGTGCACTACTTACACAGTTCATACAGAGTCAGTGCACTACTTACACAGCTCATACAGAGTCAGTGCGCTACTTACACTGCTCATACAGAGTCAGTGCGCTACTTACACAGCTCATACAGAGTCAGTGCACTACTTACACAGTTCATACAGAGTCAGTGCACTACTTACACAGCTCATACAGAGTCAGTGCACTACTTACACAGTTCATACAGAGTCAGTGTCTACTTACACAGTTCATACAGAGTCAGTGCACTACTTACACAGTTCATACAGAGTCAGTGCACTACTTACACAGTTCATACAGAGTCAGTGCACTACTTACACAGTTCATACAGAGTCAGTGCACTACTTACACAGCTCATACAGAGTCAGTGCACTACTTACACAGTTCATATAGAGTCAGTACACTACTTACACAGCTCATACAGAGTCAGTACACTACTTACACAGTTCATACAGAGTCAGTACACTACTTACACAGCTCATACAGAGTCAGTACACTACTTACACAGCTCATACAGAGTCAGTGCACTACTTACACAGTTCATACAGAGTCAGTACACTACTTACACAGTTCATACAGAGTCAGTACACTACTTACACAGCTCATACAGAGTCAGTGCACTACTTACACAGTTCAGTGCAGTCTAACTTGTTAGCTTCATTATACTTGAACGTTATTTCCAGTTTAAACCCAAACAAGCAAACTTTTAATACCAAACAAGCCTTTAATGATTGCTTACGTTTAGAAAAAGACTGTTGATTTTTTTGACACACCAACATCTTCTCTCTGTCTGTTCTAGACAGAAAATTAAACCACAAATGTATTCAATCAACTGTATTTGGTGTCTGAAGTTTGCTTAGTTCTGAGCTACGAGGCTAATGTAGCTAACAAGCAAAGCCGTCTTGTGGTAGCGTCTGTCCTGAAGCCTGAGTTTTGTCTGAGTTTATATAATATTTTATTAATGAAGTTGAACTGGAGCTAATCCTGTATTAGTCTTACTTATTGGCTACATTAGCCTCAAATATTGGCTTCAAACTAAAAAGCAAACCTCACACACAAACACGTGGCTAAATTTAATGAAAAAAAAAGTTTATTCAGATAGCATGTGTGTGTTAGCGCTGTTAGCATTAGCATATTGACTCCTGTTTTCTGTCTGTTTGGGTTGTGGGTTTGGGTTTCTGTGCATTCGCTGCTGACTGGAATGCAGAGTTAACCACCGTACGGATGCGTCTCTCCGCCCACTCGCTCTCTCGCTTTTCTCACACCATCACCTGCGACTGAGCCGGGCAGGTTTGGCAGAGTGACGCCAGGCTTTCCAGCCAAAATGTATAAAAACAAAAAACGGCCAAAAAGTACAAACATCAAAATAAATTTCAATATTAAATAATAGAGCATTTACACCAACATACCAGTTATACACTACATACATACAAGCTGAAGTCAGCAGCTTAAGTGTTTAAGTTTCGATCAATAACACTTTTCCGTTTTCCGTTTTTACGTTACAGGAATGAAGAACCACAAGATTTTTATGACTCCATGTATAATTTATTCTAAGAAAAGTCTTTTCTCAATTTTCGCAATCGGAATGGTGATCCGAATGCACTGATGTACCAAAGACATTTGCTTTTACAAGAACAGCTCTGTAGGTTTCCATAGCCTATTCTTGTTAATGTTTGTATTTTGTTTTATTTATTTATTTATTTAGCCAGGCCTGAAAAAGAGGAAAGAGAAAAAAGAAAAAATAAGAAAGGGAGGAAGAAAAAAAAATACAATAAATAATAATAATAATAATAATAATAATAATAAATAAGTAAATAAACAACTAAATAAACAAATGAAAAAAGAGGGAAAAAAGAGGAAAAAAAATATATATATAGTAGGGCTGCAGCTATCGATTATTTTAGTAATCGAGTATTTTATAGATTATTCCATCGATTAATCGAGTAATCAGATAAAAAATATATTTTTTAAAGTAAAGAGCAATAGTAAATATATAAGACAAAATAACTTGCTTTCTGAAGTTAGCTTCTTATTTGAATTCCTCGTTCCACCTTAAATGGTATAGAAGTTACATTCTGCTGCCTCTAACTGCTGCATCATTTAAGGTGGAACGGTGGAATTCACATAAGAAGCTAACTTCAGTCACATCGTTCTTCAGGTTACTCTCAGTAACAGCTCCTAGTTCAGTTTACAGTAGACGTTGGACTCTGTGTATGGTTTTCTCTGACCCGTCTCTTCTGTTCTCCTCTCCTTCTTCTCTCTCTCTCTTTCTCTATTTTACAATCCGTTCCATCAAACCACGTCTTCTTCGTATCACCTGGCAACACCGTAAGAATTTGCTTTGATGATTTTCTGTAATCGAGTTACTCGAATTCTTTGAGGAATAGTTTCAGCCCTAATATATATATATATATATATATATATACATATCTATACATATGCATGTACATATATACACCCCCACACAATTCTATCATTTGCAACAGTGTATATATGAGCCTCTGTCATGGAATAACAGATAATAATAATAATGAGGGTAAG
>CM038708.1:4709149-4729149 GCA_021613375.1 Megaleporinus macrocephalus
AGTTAGATACGTAGCTGAGGCCAGTTATCTATCTTCTAGCTTATCTTCAGCTCTGCAGTATAAATACAGAAACACTACAGAGCTCCTAAACCACCTTCTGTCAATCACAGTAAACCCCTCCCACACATTCTGTCAATCACAGTAAACCCCTCCCACACATTCTGTCAATCACAGTAAACCCCTCCCACACATTCTGTCTATCACAATAAACCCCTCCCACACATTCTGTCTATCACAATAAACTCCTCCCATACATTCTATCACAATAAACTCCTCCCATACATTCTATCACAATAAACTCCTCCCATACATTCTATCACAATAAACTCCTCCCACAGTCAGTCAATCACAGTAAACCCCTCCCATACATTCTGTCAATCACAGTAAAACCCTCCCATACATTCTGTCTATCACAATAAACTCCTTCCACACATTCTGTCTATCACAATAAACTCCTCCCATACATTCTATCACAATAAACTCCTCCCATACATTCTATCACAATAAACTCCTCCCATACATTCTATCACAATAAACTCCTCCCACAGTCAGTCAATCACAGTAAACCCCTCCCATACATTCTGTCAATCACAGTAAAACCCTCCCATACATTCTGTCTATCACAATAAACTCCTTCCACGGTCAGTCAGTCACAGTAAACCCCTCCTACAGTCAGTCAAGCACAGTAAACTCCTCCTACACTGCCAGTCAATCACAGTAAACTCCCCCTACACTGTCAGTCAATCACAATAAACTCCTCCCATAAGTTCTGTCTATCACAATAAACTCCTCCTACACTGCCAGTCAATCACAGTAAACTCCCCCTACACTGTCAGTCAATCACAATAAACTCCTCCCATAAGTTCTGTCTATCACAATAAACTCCTCCCACAGTCAGTCAATCACAGTAAACTCCCCCTACACTGTCAGTCAATCACAATAAACTCCTCCCATAAGTTCTGTCTATCACAATAAACTCCTCCCACAGTCAGTCAATCACAATAAACTCCTCCTACATTGTCAGTCAGTCACAGTAAACTCCTCCTACACTGTCAGTCAGTCACAGTAAACTCCTCCTACACTGTCAGTCAATCACAGTAAACTCCTCCTACACTGTCAGTCAGTCACAGTAAACTCCTCCTACACTGTCAGTCAGTCACAGTAAACTCCTCCTACACTGTCAGTCAATCACAGTAAACTCCTCCTACACAGTCAGTCAATCACAGTAAACTCCTCCTACACTGTCAGTCAATCACAGTAAACTCCCCCTACACTGTCAGTCAGTCACAGTAAACTCCTCCTACACAGTCAGTCAGTCACAGTAAACTCCTCCTACACAGTCAGTCAGTCACAGTAAACTCCTCCTACACTGTCAGTCAATCACAGTAAACTCCTCCTACACTGTCAGTCAGTCACAGTAAACTCCTCCTACACCGTCAGTCAGTCACAGTAAACTCCTCCTACACAGTCAGTCAGTCACAGTAAACTCCTCCTACACCGTCAGTCAGTCACAGTAAACTCCTCCTACACCGTCAGTCAGTCACAGTAAACTCCTCCTACACAGTCAGTCAGTCACAGTAAACTCCTCCTACACTGTCAGTCAGTCACAGTAAACTCCTCCTACACAGTCAGTCAGTCACAGTAAACTCTCCCTACACAGTCAGTCAGTCACAGTAAACTCCTCCTACACTGTCAGTCAATCACAGTAAACTCCTCCTACACTGTCAGTCAGTCACAGTAAACTCCTCCTACACAGTCAGTCAGTCACAGTAAACTCCCCCTACACAGTCAGTCAGTCACAGTAAACTCCTCCTACACAGTCAGTCAGTCACAGTAAACTCCTCCTACACTGTCAGTCAGTCACAGTAAACTCCTCCTACACAGTCAGTCAGTCACAGTAAACTCCTCCTACACTGTCAGTCACAGTAAACTCCTCCTACACTGTCAGTCAGTCACAGTAAACTCCTCCTACACTGTCAGTCACAGTAAACTCCCCCTACACTGTCAGTCAGTCACAGTAAACTCCTCCTACACAGTCAGTCAATCACAGTAAACTCCTCCTACACAGTCAGTCAGTCACAGTAAACTCCCCCTACACAGTCAGTCAGTCACAGTAAACTCCTCCTACACAGTCAGTCAGTCACAGTAAACTCCTCCTACACTGTCAGTCAGTCACAGTAAACTCCTCCTACACTGTCAGTCAGTCACAGTAAACTCCTCCTACACTGTCAGTCAGTCACAGTAAACTCCTCCTACACAGTCAGTCAATCACAGTAAACTCCTCCTACACAGTCAGTCAGTCACAGTAAACTCCTCCTACACTGTCAGTCAGTCACAGTAAACTCCTCCTACACTGTCAGTCACAGTAAACTCCTCCTACACAGTCAGTCAGTCACAGTAAACTCCTCCTACACTGTCAGTCAGTCACAGTAAACTCCTCCTACACTGTCAGTCAGTCACAGTAAACTCCTCCTACACTGTCAGTCAGTCAGTCACAGTAAACTCCTCCTACACTGTCAGTCAGTCACAGTAAACTCCTCCTACACTGTCAGTCAGTCACAGTAAACTCCTCCTACACTGTCAGTCAATCACAGTAAACTCCTCCTACACTGTCAGTCAGTCACAGTAAACTCCTCCTACACAGTCAGTCAGTCACAGTAAACTCCCCCTACACAGTCAGTCAGTCACAGTAAACTCCCCCTACACAGTCAGTCAGTCACAGTAAACTCCTCCTACACTGTCAGTCAGTCATAGTAAACTCCCCCTACACAGTCAGTCAGTCACAGTAAACTCCCCCTACACAGTCAGTCAGTCAGAGTAAACTCCTCCTACACTGTCAGTCACAGTAAACTCCCCCTACACAGTCAGTCAGTCACAGTAAACTCCCCCTACACTGTCAGTCAGTCACAGTAAACTCCTCCTACACAGTCAGTCAATCACAGTAAACTCCTCCTACACAGTCAGTCAGTCACAGTAAACTCCCCCTACACTGTCAGTCAGTCACAGTAAACTCCTCCTACACAGTCAGTCAGTCACAGTAAACTCCCCCTACACAGTCAGTCAGTCACAGTAAACTCCTCCTACACAGTCAGTCAGTCACAGTAAACTCCTCCTACACAGTCAGTCAGTCACAGTAAACTCCTCCTACACTGTCAGTCAGTCACAGTAAACTCCTCCTACACTGTCAGTCAGTCACAGTAAACTCCTCCTACACAGTCAGTCAGTCACAGTAAACTCCCCCTACACAGTCAGTCAATCACAGTAAACTCCTCCTACACTGTCAGTCACAGTAAACTCCTCCTACACTGTCAGTCAATCACAGTAAACTCCTTCTACACTGTCAGTCAGTCACAGTAAACTCCTCCTACACAGTCAGTCAATCACAGTAAACTCCTCCTACACTGTCAGTCACAGTAAACTCCTCCTACACTGTCAGTCAGTCACAGTAAACTCCTCCTACACTGTCAGTCAGTCACAGTAAACTCCCCCTACACAGTCAGTCAGTCACAGTAAACTCCTCCTACACAGTCAGTCAGTCACAGTAAACTCCTCCTACACAGTCAGTCAGTCAGTCACAGTAAACTCCCCCTACACTGTCAGTCAGTCAGTCACAGTAAACTCCTCCTACACTGTCAGTCAGTCACAGTAAACTCCTCCTACACTGTCAGTCAGTCACAGTAAACTCCTCCTACACTGTCAGTCAGTCAGTCACAGTAAACTCCTCCTACACAGTCAGTCAGTCAATCACAGTAAACTCCTCCTACACAGTCAGTCAGTCAATCACAGTAAACTCCTCCTATACCGTCAGTCAGTCACAGTAAACTCCTCCTACACTGTCAGTCAATCACAGTAAACTCCTCCTACACTGTCAGTCAATCACAGTAAACTCCTCCTACACTGTCAGTCAATCACAGTAAACTCCTCCTACACAGTCAGTCAGTCAGTCACAGTAAACTCCTCCTACACTGTCAGTCAGTCACAGTAAACTCCTCCTACACAGTCAGTCAGTCACAGTGAACTCCTCCTACACTGTCAGTCAGTCACAGTAAACTCCTCCTACACAGTCAGTCAGTCACAGTAAACTCCTCCTACACTGTCAGTCAGTCACAGTAAACTCCTCCTACACTGTCAGTCAGTCACAGTAAACTCCTCCTACACAGTCAGTCAGTCACAGTAAACTCCCCCTACACAGTCAGTCAATCACAGTAAACACCTCCTACACTGTCAGTCAGTCACAGTAAACTCCTCCTACACTGTCAGTCAATCACAATAAACTCCTCCTACACTGTCAGTCAGTCACAGTAAACACCTCCTACACTGTCAGTCAGTCACAGTAAACTCCTCCTACACTATCAGTCAGTCACAGTAAACTCCTCCTACACAGTCAGTCAATCACAGTAAACTCCTCCTACACTGTCAGTCAATCACAATAAACTCCTCCTACACTGTCAGTCAGTCACAGTAAACTCCTCCTACACTGTCAGTCAATCACAATAAACTCCTCCTACACTGTCAGTCAATCACAGTAACTGTTGCAGTGTACAAACCACGTTTTTCTCAGAGCTCTCAGTTTAACTGGAGAGTAAATATGAGTTGATTAGTATAATGTAAATGTAAATAATGAGTCAGCTGAGGAGACTGTGAGTGTGCAGACCTGATGTTTCTCGCTGTGAGTCTGAGTGTAACCTGTAAAGAGTACAGAGTGCAGAATGTGACCTGATTCACATCTAACCACTCCGCCGCCCCTCCACTCATCTGTGGAGACCACAGTGCGGCCTGCGCTGAGCTGCTCGGAGCTCTGCAGTGTCTCGGGTTTTTCCACGCTACTTATTTTCCTTTGTCTGGTTATTCTAAGAGTCTGAATTGCACTGTAGGGGCATGAATTAGTGCTTCTGTCTCAGAGTACATGTATATTATTATCTGTATATTAATTCTGATTCCTCTGAAGTCAAAATCCATCGTCGTTTACTCCTCCATTAATAAGCAGCTGCGATGTAAACAGAGAGAATCAGAGTGAATGTACACGTGAATGTTTATATGGAATGTTGATGGTAATTATCCTAAACACAGTGACTTTCTCTGGGGACTATTTGAACCTCACAGCGTCCTGCATGTATCCCTCCACCATGAATGGAGTTTAAGACTGAGATCTTCTCTAAACTATCACAAACAGCGTCTCAGAATCAGACAGTGTATTTATAACATCTACTGTAAGAACTTTCTGTGAGGAGCTTTTAGAGGAGGACGTCTGGTTCCATTCACCTCCACTGTGAACAGCTCTGACTCGTTTCATTACGTTTCATTGAGTGATTCAAACCTACTCACTCTGAATGACTGTGTTTTGATCTTTACCATTTAATTATGCAGGAATGTATTTATTAGCTTCGAGGCTAATATAGCTAACAAGTAATGTAACTCCATAGCCCACTAGTTAGCATGGTGCTAACCACATGTCTCAATCATCACACACTTGCCTCAGACTCTGTGGAGCGGATCAGTAATCTCTTGACTATGTGGTTTTTGATACTGTATGACTCGCTGTTATCTATAAACATCTCTGCATACTTTGTAAACCCCCATTACCTCATTCATCAATCCCCACAAGACCACCACAGAGCAGGTACTATTAGGGAGGTGGGTCATTCTCAGCACTGCAGTGACACTGACGTGGTGGTGGTGTGTTAGTTAGTGTGTGTTGAGCTGGTGTGAGTGGATCAGACACAGCAGTGCTGCTGCTGGAGTGTTTAAACACCTCAGTGTCACTGCTGGACTGAGAATCGTCCACCAACCAAAACTATCCAGACAGCAGTGTCCTGTGGGCGGCGTCCTGTGTCCACTGATGAAGAACTAGAGGAACACAAACTGTGGATTTTGAAGATTTTGAGGATCATTTTCCTCTTTCTAACTTACTAAACATGATTTTGGGCTGAGGGTGCTGAAAAGATCCTCTTCTGATGATTCTCTTCCATTTGTGCAGGTCTACAGTAGATCAGTGCACCACCTCCCCAGAGTCTGCTCAATCTTTCTGAAGGTCTTTTACAGCCAGAAGGAGATTCTAATTTGCCTTTGCAGTAATACTACTAGCAGCCTTTACTCAGAAAGTTGTTATGTTCCTCCAGACCTCAACTCAACCTCCTTAACTGGCATTTCTTAATTCAATCAAGAAGTGAGGAACCGGCTACCTGAACAAGCTCTGCTACCTTCTAATAGCTTCTCCTGCGCTGTGGTCAGCAGTTATTGTAATAGTCAGAGTGCTGGGCAGCTGCTTAGAGGAGCTCATGGCTGCTAACTGGAGGTTTGAGGAGTTTAAAACATTTTGAAATGTACATCACCTCCAGGAACAACATGGTGCAACATAGAACAAGGAATAACAAAGAGCAGACGTTCAGACACAAGCGTGCAACAAAAAAACTAACTAGAAACAATAAATACATCAAATTAAACAGACATTAGACACAGTAAACAGACAGGACAGTGCAGCGCCGACACAACACCCGTTACTCAACATGAGGTGGTGGAGAGATTTAACATGCTGTTACTGAGGTAGTACTAGGTAGAGGTAGGAGTAAACAGTGTAAACACATATGTCAGCAGCAATGATCCAGATAGTGCAAGTAAGGCATCAGAAGAGGTGTGTGTGTGTGTGTGTGTGGGTGTGAGTTTAGAGTATGTGTATGAGAGGGTTTGAGAGTATGAGTGTGTATGAGAATATGTGTGTAGAATGTGTGAGGGGGTATGAGAGTATAAGTGTAGAGTATGAGTGTGAGTGTAGAGTATGAGTGTGAGTGTGAATGGGTATGAGATTATGTGTGTAGAATGTGTGAGGGGGTATGAGATTATGAGTATGAGTGTAGAGTATTTGTGTGAGTGTAGAGTATGAGTGTGAGAGTATGAGTGCGAGTGTAGAGTATGAGTGTGAGGGGGTATGAGAGTATGAGTGTAGAGTATGAGTGTGAGTGTAGAGTATGAGTGTGAGGGGGTATGAGAGTATGAGTGTAGAGTATGAGTGTGAGAGTGTGAGTGTAGAGTATGAGTGTGAGGGGGTATGAGAGTATGTGTGTGAGTGTAGAGTATGAGTGTGAATGTGAGTGTGTATGAGAGTATGTGTGTAGAGTATGTGTGAGTGTAGAGTATGAGTGTGAGTGTAGAGTATGAGTGTGTATGAGTGTACAATGTGTGAGGGGGTATGAGAGTATGTGTGTAGAGTATGAGTGTGAGTGTGAGTGTGTATGAGAGTATGAGTGTAGAGTATTTGTGTGAGTGTAGAGTATGAGTGTGAGAGTATGAGTGTGAGTGTAGAGTATGAGTGTGAGGGGGTATGAGAGTATGAGTGTAGAGTATGAGTGTGAGAGTGTGAGTGTAGAGTATGAGTGTGAGGGGGTATGAGAGTATGTGTGTGAGTGTAGAGTATGAGTGTGAATGTGAGTGTGTATGAGAGTATGTGTGTAGAGTATGTGTGAGTGTAGAGTATGAGTGTGAGTGTAGAGTATGAGTGTGTATGAGTGTACAATGTGTGAGGGGGTATGAGAGTATGTGTGTAGAGTATGTGTGTAGAGTATGAGTGTGTATGAGTGTACAATGTGTGAGGGGGTATGAGAGTATGTGTGTAGAGTATGTGTGTAGAGTATGAGTGTGTATGAGTGTACAATGTGTGAGGGGGTATGAGAGTATGTGTGTAGAGTATGTGTGTAGAGTATGTGTGTGTGTAGAGTATGTGTGTAGAGTATGTGTGTGTGTAGAGTATGTGTGTAGAGTATGTGTGTAGAGTATGTGTGTGAGGGGATATGAGAGTATGTGTGTAGAGTATGTGTGTGTGTGTAGAGTATGTGTGTGTGTGTAGAGTATGTGTGTGTGTGTAGAGTATGTGTGTGTGTAGAGTATGTGTGTGTGTAGAGTATGTGTGTGAGGGGATATGAGAGTATGTGTGTAGAGTATGTGTGTGTGTGTAGAGTATGTGTGTGTGTGTAGAGTATGTGTGTGTGTAGAGTATGTGTGTGTGTAGAGTATGTGTGTGTGTGTAGAGTATGTGTGTGTGTAGAGTATGTGTGTGTGTAGAGTATGTGTGTAGAGTATGTGTGTGAGGGGATATGAGAGTATGTGTGTAGAGTATGTGTGTAGAGTATGTGTGTAGAGTATGTGTGTGAGGGGATATGAGAGTATGTGTGTAGAGTATGTGTGTAGAGTATGTGTGTAGAGTATGTGTGTAGAGTATGTGTGTGAGGGGATATGAGAGTATGTGTGTAGAGTATGTGTGTGTGTGTAGAGTATGTGTGTGTGTGTAGAGTATGTGTGTGTGTAGAGTATGTGTGTGTGTAGAGTATGTGTGAGGGGATATTCAGATCAGTCTGAAGTCTTGAGGATCAAACCCGTTACAGACTACAGACTCCGTTACAGACAGTGGCGGTGCGGACGCTCCAGTTCCTACTGCCGGACAGCAGCACTTTAAAGTCCACAGTGCTGGTGTCTTTCAGGATGTAGCGTGTGGTGTAGATGTTTTTCCTAATTTCTCTCATAGAGTCCTATTCATTTTCAATAAGTATGTAGTACCACTTGGCAACCCGTCACTGACCACTTATTGAACACCCTATACTATATGCAATGTCCAAGCAGCAGCTTAGCAATCCACCGTATACTATACCAACCACATGGGAGCATATTAGGAAACAGCTGTTCATCACACTGCAGTTTGTTTAGGAAAGCAAAACACAGTGACCCAAAACGTGTCCAGCAGTGCCCAAACTTGCAGATGTAACAAATGCAGGGTGGTCTCTGACTTGTACCTGGTACTGTATGTTACTGTACTGCTGACCCCCGGCTGCATTCGTCTGTTATTGTTTACTAACTAGTAAACGCTGTGTCTGAGTTTGGAGGCTGCAGGCCTGCTCTGTTATTTCAGTATGTCTGCATGTGGTGTATGATGAGTTGGGGTAACAAGCGATGTGCTCGCTGTTCGGTCGCCTCCCCTGAAAGTTAAACCACACGGTTTCCTGTGGAAGCTGCACGTTCTTGCTTTGTCTTTCAGTCAAAGTGGAACATTTCATCGCCTACGAGCGAGTTATCCCCTCACCCACTTCACCCCCACCTCCCCATCCGCCGACCAAACACTGAGGACCAGACAAAAGGCGACTCTAACCCTCATACCATCACTTATCACATCATCTCCATCACCTGTGGACCTCAACCTGCAACCATGAGAAACCATTACTGTGCTTTTCTGCTCGGCCTGCTGGTGGTCATCTGCCTCCAGTCATTCACAGCAGCCAACAGTAAGATAGAAACCACCTTCTCTGCACTTTCAGCTCCTTCGTTCCTCTATTTATTTTAAGTTTTACTTAGAATTGAATCCGTATTGTTATTTGATCAGTTTTAGCGTCGACTATTAAAGCACTGCTAAGTGTCAGTCGTGACTAGTGAGCCTGCACGTCTCTCTGGTTTAACGACTGTGGTGTACTCTGTATGTTACCTAACTGAGGTTTGGTATACAGTACAGTACAAACGTTTTAGTCGCTTGGAAACATTATTATATTTAAAAAAGCTATTTTCTCCAGACTGGAAGTTTTTATTTACTCAGTAAACACTTTATTATTAAATATTAATCAGTATTAATAGAGTAAGTAGAGCTTTTCCACTTTATTATTAAATATTAATCAGTATTAATAGAGTAAGTAGTGCTTTTACACTTTATTATTAAATATTAATCAGTATTAATAGAGTAAGTAGTGCTTTTACACTTTATTATTAAATATTTAATCAGTATTAATAGAGTAAGTAGAGCTTTTACACTTTATTATTAAATATTAATCAGTATTAATAGAGTAAGTAGAGCTTTTACACTTTATTATTAAATATTTAATCAGTATTAATAGAGTAAGTAGAGCTTTTACAATTTATTATTAAATATTAAACAGTATTAATAGAGTAAGTAGTGCTTTTACACTTTATTATTAAATATTAATCAGTATTAATAGAGTAAGTAGAGCTTTTACACTTTATTATTAAATATTAATCAGTATTAATAGAGTAAGTAGTGCTTTTACACTTTATTATTAAATATTTAATCAGTATTAATAGAGTAAGTAGTGTTTTCCATACGTCAGTGTGTTTATTTAACCCTTTCCAAGCTTCTCCTAAACAACCCAGTATTATTATCAGTTCTCATCTAATACCTGCTTTGACTGCTCAGTACTTCATTAAGATAAATCAAGATTTGCTGCTGAAGGAACTGAACACATTCATACAATGTCTGGGGCGTCCAGGAGAAATCTGGAACCTAACTTTGTTCTTCAAACTGGATCAAGATCTGATCTACTTCTCTCACAATAACATATTCATGTTACTTTGTATTGTATGTATGATTATTTACATCTGTTCTAATCAGATCTGCTGCTCTTACTGGTGAACATACACTTATTGATCAGATAAACACTTTAAAACCTTTAGATAAGATGCCGAAGACTGAAAAAGCCAGAAATATGAGATTATATTGGTTTTCCAGTTGTATGCAAACACACATTAATAAAGTGTGTTAATATATATTGTGTGCAAGAATGTTTGAACATCGAAACGATTCCAAACAGCAGGCGACGGATGCTTTGAGGACGAAGCTTTACTGTAAAACACAATCTCTTTAATAGTATAACTAATACAACAGATGAACATCAACAAGGAACTCAAATATGGATTTTTTGGCCAATCTTGGTTCACAATTAGTGGTTATTTTACTGAGTTTAACATTTTGGAGCAAAAATCTAAAATGTAATTTTGGCACAGACCAGATTTTATTTTATTTAAAAAGTTTTTCTCACTGAGAAAATAAGCAAAACAATTTTACTAGGCGTACACTTTTGCACATGATTGGATTTTAGTAGCGTTGTTGTTGTCGACACCAGTTTTAATTCTAGCACATATTCAGTCACAGTAAAGTGAAGAAATTTAAGTAAACATCTCCAAAATTGTAACTTTACAGGAGAGACCAAAAACATTCTTATCTTTCAATGTAAGTCAATGTAAAGAGCTTTTATTCCAAGTGATTTTAGAGCATTTCTACTGATCTGATCAACATGATATTTTCACAAAAGGTATAGAACAGCAGTGCTGCTTGAATAAAGTAAAAAACTGAAAATCCCATTGAGATTTTCTTTGGACAGCAATGATACAGATATTTGTAAGGCTCATATTTACTTTACCAGTAAAAACATAGCTTTTAATTTTATTGCAGAGAAGCATGCAAACACCACAAGTCTACACATAATACTAATACTAATACTACTATTACTACTAATAATAATAATCATAATAATTTTTATTATTATTATGAATAATAATCATAATTTTCTCCACACAGATGGAAAATCTCCAGAAGAATGCTGTTTCAACTTCTTCAACAAACCAATCCCAATGAGATCAATCACGAAGTATGAAGAAACAAGAGCTGACTGTCCAAAAGCTGGAGTCGTGTAGGTTTTCCAGACTTCTCCTGAATTAGAATTTCTATTAGCAGTGTTTATTTGATCTTATCTCCATTTTTTTTCTTCTCATGGAAACTATACACAGTGGCTGAATGTTTATGTATAATTAAACCCTTAATTCTCGTCTCACCTGCAGTTTCATCACCAAGAAGTCTCTTCGGATCTGCGTGGATCCCGGCTTTAAGTGGGTGAAACGAGCCATCGACCAGATTGACCTGCGAACTGTGGAAGGTTCCACTGGTGTTTAAATTCTCTCTCCATTAATGAGAACCAGCTATGTTCTCTACATGGAACACGTCTCTGCCAGCTTTTTATTAAATAATAATCTGTAAACAGTTAAAGAGGTTCACATGACGCTGATGTTGTGTAACTGTATTAAATATCTGCTGTTTTTCTTTTAAGTGCATTTTAATGCTGTTGCAAATTCTTTAAATAAAATACTTTTAAAGTAAACAATGTTTTGTTGAATTAAATTATGAAAGAATATAATATAATATAATATAATATAATATAATATAATATAATATAATATAATATAATATAATATAATATAATACTGGGTAGGATATCTAGGAGGAAGGTTGGACATGCTGAACAACAGGATCATACATTTATACAATATAATGCATTTACAATATAGAATAATGTGTCTATACAACTGAGGTTAATAATTTACACAAACAGATGATACACTAACACAAAGGAAAGATGCACTTACACTACTGATACACAAACACAATGATACACAAACACAACAGGATGATACAATTACACAACAGGTTGGTGTATTTACACCACAGGATGATGCCTTTACACAACTGCTGATACACAATCAACGCAATGATGCACCAATACAACAGGATGCTGCAATTACACAAATGCAATTACACAAATGCAATTACACAACACGATGGTGCACTTACACAACTGGTTGGTGTATTTACACCACAGGATGATGCCTTTACACAACTACTGATGCATCACCACAACAGGATGCTGCAATTACACAAATGCAATTACACAACACGATGATGCACTTACACAACTGAGCATGCATTTACACAACAGGAAGATGTACTCACACATTAGGAGGATGCACTTGCACCACAAGATGACACACAACAGGATGATGAATTTACACAAGAGAATAGTGCATTTACACATTGTGATAGTGCACTCATAAGCTATTAAAGCTGACGGTTTAACTTCTCAGATTCATGGCTAACACTAAGTTGTAGAGACTCTCTGGGGTGAGGATGATGGTATCTGGGTGATATAAGAAGCGACCACAGAATTCACCACCTCGTTCAGAAGAAAGAGCTCATAACCAACACGACCCTATCAGATCAAGGTAGTCAGTGGGAAGTTAAATAGGTTGGTAGTATTTCCAACACCTTTAGAGTCTGCATTAACCACTGGATGTGTTTGGTGACGGTACTGTGCACAGGTCAGACCACCCCTTGTTTATTTGAATTCCAGTATAAATAAATTAAAAAGAACATGAGTTTCCAAAACTGGAGTTTAAAAACTGATTATAAGCTCCAGAAAACATGAGACTCCTAACAACCACCTGGAAGACCTGCTAGACCCACCAACACTGTCCCCATCAGATAAACAGCACTTTGGTCTTTGAGATTTAGGAAAACATCAAGCTTCACCTTCAGATCTGAGAACATCTACAGGTGTTTCTGTCCATCCCTCCACTGTGAGAAGACACCTCTACACTGTGGGTCTGAAAGGATGTGTAGCTGTTCAAGAAGCTCCTCACTGAGAAAAGGAGATACAGACACACCAAACACTAGTATATTACTAGTTTAGTAGTAATTATTATTATAGTCAGAGTATAAAATAAAATAAAATAAAACATAATAAAATAGAAGATGTAAACTGGTTGTGTAATTGAAGGTTATTACTCTTACACCTAAAGTATATTTAACGTTTATTTTCATTACTCGAAGTGGGCAACTGCCTATTGAAAAAAGTACACATACTACTAGTTAACTGATATTAGTATATTTAAAACATCAAGTTAATTGATTCATTACTATATTAATACATGAATGAACTTAAAAACTAACAGTATAACTATAAGTTTACTAGTGTACTACTGGCTTAGCAGTAGTTACTATTATAGTTACAGTACAAAATAAAACTTGGATGTAAACTAATTGTGTACTCAACCCTTAATACTCTTACATGTAAAGTATACTTAAAATTTAGATTTATAAATTAAGACTGGCCAATTTAGCCCCAAGATGTATTGAAATAACATACACATAAATGTTTACTACTAGTACATCTAGTACACTGATATAAGAATATGTAAAACATATGAATTCATTACTAAATGAATGATTTAACTAGAAAACAATACACATATTGCTTAGTAGTAGTTACTATTATAGTTACAGTACAAAATAAAACTTGATGTAAACTAATTGTTTTACTTTTATAAGCAAAAAATTGACCAATTTAGTCCCAAGAAAGACTAAAACAGATAAACAGAAATCAGTACACTTACTTACTATATTAGTATACTTAATACATAAAGTATACTTAGAAAATATACTTCAACTTAAGTTTACCTAATACAGTTAACTATACTTCTTTTGTAAGAGTTTTCTGCTAAGGGTCTTTATTCTGGAGTTTATACATTAACAGTAAACAGTGGGTAGATGCTGATGATTCCCCACCTTGACTGATCATGCTGTATTTCTAGATCATAATAAGAAAGATATCTTCTCATGACTAATATAAACTGGATGTGTGGTTTACTTGATGATAACCACAACTGGGCTTCCTGTGTTTCTTATATTGGATTGTTTCATCTTCAGGCTGAAATGCCACCCACCCAAAATCTGCTCGTAAAACTAGGAGCAAGTTCAAATCTCACTACAGGTCACATTATAGATCTCCTGAAACTGAAGCTGCAGCTATGAGCGTCCGTCCTCCTTCTCTCCTGGGTCTGCTGACCATCCTCTACCTCTAGTCCTGTGTGGAGGGATGATTTTTTATTATTTATTATTTAAAGAAACATATACAGTGCTGTGTAAAGGTTTTATTAGGACAAAGTCGTCGAGAAGGTGAATGACGTAGGGCAGGTGGTAAAGGTTGAGCAGAATCCAGGAAAGAGCTTCAGCGAAGCTGTCAAAAAAATTTGGGCTGCTTTTGCAACCAAAAGTCAGACGAACAGAGCCAGCGGACACCAAAAGGTGGTAAAAGTCAGGGTGGAGTGAAAGGACTTAAAGGCAGAGACGATGTCGGCTTTGGCCATCCAGGCATTACGCCCAATGATCTTGAGAGAGACGGCATCTTCAACTCGGGAACAGGACAGAGAGAAATCAGCGAAAGGAATGAGGCTGCTATGATATGTTCTATTATGATATTGTCCTATTTTGAAAAGGATGGAGTTAAAAAGGGGCCATTCATGAAGCTATCCGCGACCTCTGTGGCCAAGAGGTGCGGCTCTACGTTGGGCTCGTTTCCGCGGAGACAGGAGATTTTGTGAGTTATGGGTGGAATCAGGCAGGGCGATTAAGATGAAGATGAAACCGTGGAGCTGGTAACTGGTGAAGACAGAATCGAGGATGCAAATTCAGGAATGTTGATGGGGGTAGAAAGTGAAGCAGTCAGCTGCTGTCATACCTGGGTGGTCTAAGGGGGCAGCCGGGTCGAGCGTGGGCCTGGGCACGGTAGGAGCAGATGTGCAGGTATCTGCATGAGGAGATGAAACATCTGGTAAGATTGAAATTATTACAGATCATTTGGCCGTTGTAAAAGAAGAGATGCCTTCCACGCATGTCGTGAGAGCTGGAGCAGATGATACTGCGATCCTCTGCAGACTGGACACAGTCTAATCCAAGATGGGCGGGGGCAGTGGGGGAAAAGCAGAGGGCCCAGCACTAATCCTTGGACCGGGGGTAGGGGAGGCCCGCTGCCTGGGTTGGAGGGAGCAGCAGGCCGGGGAAGAGTGGCGTGAGTGCCTACAGCGAGAATGCGGGACCCATTAGTGGCTGGATCGAGATGAGCCCAAAACGTCTGAGGCTGGTGCGGTTGGTACCGTAACCAGGGAGCGATGAAGGATCAGGAGGAAAAGGGTTCACCGTCCAAAGCTTGGATGACGATATCCATGGTGAGCTACAAACAGGAGGTGGGTGTGAGACAAAATACTTGCAATGCCGTTTGGAGTGGTGGTGGAGGTGGTGGAGTGAGAATGGGGGTATGTATAGGCAGTAGGGGTGATCAGGGCAAGTTATGTGGTAACTTCATTTGTTCATTATTCACATTCAGTGATGTTGTGGTTCTGGACTCTGGGGTGGTCAGTCCATTGTTCAGCTTCTTTGTTTTGATGTGGATCTTCTTTTCTCGATGAGGAGCTTCTATTCACATCCTTTCAGACCCCACAGTGTTGAGGTGTCTTCTCACAGTGGAAGTATGGACAAAAATACCTGTAGATGTTCTCAGACCTGAAGGTGGAGCTTGATGTTCTCCTATCTTATAAAGATGAATCTGATGGGGACAGTGCTGATGGGTTTACCAGATCCTCCAGGTCTTCCACATGGTTGTTAGGAGTCTCAAATTCTCTGCATCTTGTTTAATCCCCAGTTTAGTTTTTTTTTTCTCTTAATTTCCTTCAACTTTCCACCTCACTGTGAAGGTGGACGGTCTTATATCTATTCTCCCTAAAAAAATCAGCTGTATTGCCTGGAAAATGGAAAAAGAAGGCATGATTTTCTTTCAATAAGGCGTTTAATATGTTCTTGTATATATTGTGCATGTATATACATATTTGTTGGCCTGTAAATCTTTTTTACAGAAATGAAAGTAAATAAAAGTTAATAAAACATTTTGACTAAATAACATCATAACTGAGGTCAGTCACGCCTGTGCAGTGCCCCCTCTGGTCTGCTTCAGATAACAATGCCCACCTAAGTATGAGAAGTAGGCCATTAGTCAAGGCACATTAGCTGTTTTTGCTAAAGAGGAGAGAATTTTTTTCCCAGTTTACTGTGTTCTCTAAAACACAATAGTGAAAAGTATAAAACAGTAACACATCAAAAGAGCACTTTGTATATGATTATCTAATATGTACTCATATTTTGTTAAAACTAAAAAATGTACCATTACTAAAAGTGGGGGAAAAATAATACACTTAAAATATATAAAATCTAAAATAATTATTAATAAGTGCAACGTATGGGAAGTTTTTCAGACTACACTGTGTGTTTTTACATATTAACATCACATGCAAAAGACAATAAAAGGTAATTCACTCACATCCTCAGAAAACAACTCCTTCACCAAGTTCACACTAAATTCTCGTTAAATTCACAAATCACAGACTCATCTGCTTGTGGGGTCCGGGCTCCAAAACCCCAAATGAGAATGGGTTGAGACTCATCGCTATGACATCAGCAAAAAGTTCTAACATACCAGAACATGTGATTGCAAAGATTTCAGGCATTTCCTTTAACAAACCATTGCCTGTAAACACCGTCTGTCAATACATCATGGAGGGTATTAGTAGAGGTTATCAGTGGGTGTTAGTGGGGTTATCAGTACGGGGTGTCATGGGCAGTATAAATGGGGGTATCAGTAGGGGTTAATGGGGTTATCAGTAGGGGTGTCATGGGGAGTATTAGTGGGGGTATCAGTAGGGGTTAATGGGTTTATCAGTAGGGGTGTCATGGGAAGTATTAGTGGGGGTATCAGTAGGGGTTAATGGGGTTATCAGTAGGGGTGTCATGGGAAGTATTAGTGGGGGGTATCAGTAGGGGTTAATGGGGTTATCAGTAGGGGTGTCATGGGAAGTATTAGTGGGGGTTTCAGTAGGGGTTAATGGGGTTATCAGTAGGGGTGTCATGGGAAGTATTAGTGGGGGTATCAGTAGGGGTTAATGGGGTTATCAGTGGGGGTCTCATGGGAAGTATTAGTGGGGGTATCAGTAGGCGTTAATGGGATTATCAGTAGGGGGTGTCATGGGAAGTATTAGTGGGGGTATCAGTAGGGGTTATGGGGTTATCAGTGGGGGTCTCATGGGAAGTATTAGTGGGGGTATCAGTAGGGGTTAGTGGGGTTATCAGTAGGGGTGTCATGGGAAGTATTAGTGGGGGGTATCAGTAGGGGTTAGTGGGGTTATCAGTAGGGGTGTCATGGGAAGTTATAGTGGGGGGTATCAGTAGGGGTTAATTGGATTATCAGTAGGGGTGTCATGGGGAGTATTAGTGGGGGTATCAGTAGGGGTTAATGGGGTTATCAGTAGGGGTGTCATGGGGAGTATTAGTGGGGGTATCAGTAGGGGTTAATGGGGTTATCAGTAGGGGTGCCATGGGGAGTATTAGTGGGGGTATCAGTAGGGGTTAGTGGGGTTATCAGTGGGGGTCTCATGGGGGTATTAGTAGAGGTTATCAGTATAGCTTGTTAGGGGTATTAGTGGGGGTTAGTGGGGGCATCATAGTATTAGTGGGTAACCCTCATATCTGTCAAAACTCCATTAACACTGAACACATTTCTTCAGAGACGTCCACGATTATTTATACATGATCAACATCAAGACGTCTTCTGCACCTGAAATAGCAGCACGGCTGTGTAATCAGATACGAGTGCTGGATCAACCTGCCTGCAATCCAGATCTGTCCCTCACTGCAAACATTTACAAAATGCAAACATGAAGTCTCCGTATGGTATAACTGTATAACAGAAGAATGTTACAAACTGATCCAATTTTGAAAGAGTAATTTTTTTATCTTTAGTCCCCAAACGATTAGTAAGTGCTGTTAAAGTCAAGATGATGTAACACAGAGGTAGATATGATCTTGTCCTGACTATGATCTTGTATCATAGAAGTTTATTTACATAAACCATTGAAGTTGTTAAGATGTAAGCTAACATAATATAGACTAAACAGAAGTAACAAATTACTGCTATCAGTCTTAGCATTTCACACACTCTCTTAAATTTCTTGAAACTTTTGTTTTTGTAAACATGAACATACGTTCAGGAACTTAATTTAGCTAAGCTGCATATTTTGTAGACAGTATATTGTCCAGCGTCAGAAACCACTTAAAGGTCTTTAATCATACATACACATCATCTCTCATCAGTTAAAACTTTATAAACTCTCATTCACACTGTGGGTCCTACACCCTTACTGGCTTCATTACAGCTCTGTTCATATCACTGAGTGTCATCTCCTGTACAACTGAAACCACAGTCATGAGTGCCTGCCCTCGTTCTCACCTCCTGGGACTTCTGATCATCATGTGCCTCCAGTTCTGTGTGATGGGACAAAGTAAGTTGAAGTTCATGCTTATCGTTGTATCTTGCTACTGAACCACTTACATACTTAATTCATTCTCAAATCACTCTTTTCAACAAATAAATGAGAAAATTGAGAAAAAAGAGAAAAGTTTAAAATGATTTGAGGGTCAACACGGTCTCAGGCATTCTGTCTTTCTTGGTTCTCTTACGTCTTAGTGTTCAGTTCTAGACTGCCTTGGTGCTAGGCTGCCTCAAATGCTGAGTAGTAGATCTGTGACTGGCACTGGATACTTTCCTTATATGTCCGACACGTATGTAACCGTGTGGTGTACCTCAAGGCTTAATTCTAGGGCCTACATTTATTTGTATAGGCTTCCCTTGGCTTATAGGCTGCTTCACCCCAAGTGTGTGAAGGAGCGGTGTTACAGGTCCTTCCTTCCTGCTGCTGTTAGACTCTGCAACCAGCAGTGCTCCCAGCAGACCACATATACACAACGGACTATATACACACACATTTAAGCTCTACACACTTACAGAAAATAGAATTTTTTCAGTGTAACATAATGTGCAATATTTTGCCATTACCCCTGTGCAATTATTTGTAAATACAATCTTAAGAGTTCTTAACTTTTTATTATTTATATTGTATATACTGTACTGTTTATTTTTCTATTTTTTCATAATTTTGTACTGAGTGCCTTGCTATCGCTTTGCTGCTGTAACACAGTGAATTTCCACTGTGGGACTAATAAAATATAATCTTATCATCTTATCTTATCTTATCTTATCTTATCTTATCTTATCTTATCTTAATAAATAACTGTTTTTTTAATTATTATGTAGATGAAAAGAGAAAACCCACCTACAACTGTACTAAGACAGTACTAAATATATATTTATATATGGGAAATGAGAAAAGACATACTTTCTGTTTACTGAATCTTAAATCGCCCATTTTTAATATTGCATTTCATCATATTCTGTGTATTTGTATCAGCCTAAATTTTTCACTTTCAGTACATTTTCCTCATGAGTAGCATTTAAAAAAAAACAGCAAAATGTTGAATGTCTTGAAAGTCAATTGTTTTTAATGTTAAATGGGAGCATTCTTATTTCAGAGACTGATTAAGGTTAATGTAAGGGTAATTTAGTTACTGCAGTCATTCGAACAGTGAGGCGATCTATCTTACACAGGGTTTTAGAAAAGACCAGTGTTTAAGCATGTTTACTTTTTATAATTAACTATCTTTAACGAAATACAGATACATTTTA